>JAQJVK010000001.1:129752009-129982009 GCA_035578135.1 Flexamia atlantica | reverse complement strand
TTAGTTTCTTCTTTGGTATCAAAATTTAAAACACCTAATTCATATAGACTTTTACTATTTCGTTTGTTCTTTTTTCAATATTATTAGCATTAACGTCAATTTTGGTTAAAGATTTTATTTTAAGTCAGTATGAAAGAATTAACATATAATATCATTACATTAAGCCTTTTCATTGTAATTTTTTATTTGTTTATAGAACAATAAAAATGTATTTGGAGTACCCTGATTACTTAACAGATTTTCAGTAATATACTTTAAATCTTTTATTAGGGGAAAGTCGTCTGATATCGGACAGCGGCCGGTATCGGACAGAACCAGTTTCAGGAAAATTACGCTAGGGGCAGCAGCTGTCAGGCCGTCAGTACAACCACCTAAATGAGCAAGTCGGCCCATCGCCATATTGGACAGTTACTGTACACGGCTTTTGTTGTGGTTAGAGATTTTTGTTTTTTTGAGTTGGGACATGTGCACGGATATAGTTTTCCCAAGCTGCTTCATCGATTGAAGTAAATGATATTGGTCACAGTTGAGTTTAAAATACTTAGTATACTTTATACTAAGTAAAAATGACATTTAGGTCCAGTCGCATTGTGGACTGCGGCTTGACAGCCATTATAAACTGTGTTGTCTGGCGGCTGGTATCGGTCAAGCTGCAATCGGGTGGTATCGGACAATGTAATGACCACTTAAATTCGCGGATTTTTTTGGATTCTTTGTTTTTTTTAGGGAACATGGGGAAAATAAGAGGGAATTATGATGTAGTGTCCATTAAATTGGCAATAGACTAGGATTTGTCTAAGGAAATAATAATACGGACTGCAAGTGAGAGGTTTGGTGTGCCGAGGAGCAATCGTTTAGGAAATAAAGAAACCATCGGAGAAAGATCATTTAGGAAATAAATACATTATAAATTTATTCAGTTGTATGATTTAATATCCACCAAACCTAAATTTAGTACTATTTTTAGGTCTGTCCGATACCACCCTCCAAAAATTGGAAGTCACATTTTGTAAACAGGTAAACTTTTTCAAAAAATAGTATGTTGTTATTGTCATTATTATCAATAATTTAAACCATTTGCACATGAAATACTGAAGTATTATTTGACGCATAAGGTAGTTACTTATCGTAATCTTTAAACCGAATAGTCAAAAAAAAGCTAAGGTGTCCGATACCTGCCGACCTTCCCCTATATCCCTGCTGCCACCAGTAGCTCAAAAATCTAAGTTTACATTATTAAGTCAAATAGCTGAAGATTCATATGAATAATTTGTCTAAAGGGATAACCTATGAATGTTAAACGTTAATCAAAAGTAAGGGGTTGCTACAAAACGCTAGATTTTTAATTATCATCATTATTTTTTTAATAGCGTATTAGCTATCATCAGGGCCCGATTAAGAGGTTTGGCGCCCCTAGGCTTGAGTTGTTTTGGTGCCCCCCTCCCCCCATATCAACCTATATATCGGATATATGATGAAATTACAAATTTAATATCTCCAGAACTAATACCCTAAAACTACATTTAACTTGGAAAATATCTAAACTATATTCGAGGACAAGTCACCGCTACCTGTGACGCTTATTCAATTTACAATTGTATTTGTCTTCATTAGACTTCTAAGAGACCTGGTGATCAAGCTTTGCTCGGTATTATTCCATGTTTACCAGTTTATCCAGTTACTAGGTATATAAGATTTAGTCATGAGGTGTTATTATAAAACATAATAATAATAACGCACCGGCAACCGATAATTGAAATGGGCATTTCTACTATTCTACGATTTCGACCACCAAGCCTTTGATTTATTTTTAGAGGGCGCTTTCAACACTCCAGTGCTGATCAACTTGCGTTATAACTGGTTTAACATGTGAATATAAATTAACGTCAGCCGATTACTTTAAGACGAATTTTTACCAGACACAAACGCAAAAATAGATTTCTGCAACTGTAAACATGATCAAATACGGCTTAATGAAAATGAACTTCGGCTACTTTTATTGGTAATTCTAGCCAAATTGAGGTAGGTAAATCATTCTTTATGGCAAAGATCCACAATCGAAAGATTATAAAAATTGAAAATTTTAACCCTGAAACAGAAAGGAGACGAAAGCATAGAAATAAGTTTATCTCTTTGCTTTCGTCTCCTTTATGAGTCAACGAGATTAGGAAAAATTCATGTAATCTTCGACAAGAACAGAAAAATGCCGGGGGAAAAAGATTGATTGAACATCAGAAAAAAATATTAAAATTCACAATTTGTGAATGAGCTCCCTAGGAAACAAATCATTATCATATTATGGTATTTGACACATGATGTTGTATTGTAAAATAGTAGCCAGCAAAATCAGTCTGTTAAAGTGATTCCAACACAAAAACTGCCAATTAATAATAACTTGATATGTGTCCATTTTCGTCATGTTGTTGCTTAGCCTACATAGAAACTCATAGGGCTCAGTATAACTTTTTTCCACTTTAAATTTCTTTTGATTACCTTATTAGATTTTCTCTGGTCAAGTGACTGGCATAGAACACGTTTTTGAGTCAGAAATTAGTTTAGTTAGTTTCAGACTTTGAAGGATATCCTCAGAGCCTTTTTCAAGATAATTGTGTAATTAAGCATGCAATCAAACCAAGCAAACATTGCTCATATAAGATTATAGGATGTCCCTTTAGGTTTAACACAAAAACTATGTCAAGCAAGACAGACTTAAGCAAAAGGGGGCGCGACACTTTCGTTTCTTTTTTTCATTCTAAAAAAAATATTTATTTTGCGTCCCTTGGCGCCCCCAGATGGCTGGCGCCCTAGGCTGCAGCCTAGTCAGCCTAGTGGTTAATCAGGCCCTGCCTATCATTTTATACTGTTGTTTAATTTTACAACGATTTGAAACTTTATTTTTTAAACTCTAAACCAACTTCAAGTGTTGATGTTTAATTCTTGATTGAAAGGTTTCTATTTTACTGTGGGAAATAACTACTTGATTGTTAACTGTTTATTATAGCCAGAAATTAACTTATTACACAAAAAAATTATTATCGAAATATATTGTAGACTAATAATATTTTCAAAAAGCATTTGTAAATATAATTAATGTCAAATTTTTTAGATTTGAAAAAATTAAAAGGTTAACGCAGACACAACCAATAATATAAACATTGGGATTTACTTAAACTAAGATTTTTAATCGACTGCCCAACATGCCTCGATAATAACATCATGTGTCCAATGAGCGTTGGGCACTTCATGAAGTATCCAGTTTCGTTGGGCACATGCTATAATTTTGATTGAAATAATCGAGTTACACTATGTGCCCAGGCGCGCTGGGCACTTCATGAAGTGCCCGGGCTGCATTGGGCACTTCATGAAGTGCCCAATTACAGCAAAAGTGGCTACGACATATATTATTCCACAACCTTATTGAAATTCCCCAAGAAAACTTGTTCTTATAATAATAAGTACCTGGTGGACCGAGCCTTGCTCGGTGTTATTTCATGTTTACCAGTTCATCCAGTTACTATAAAATATTTCAATGTCATAAAATTGATAAATAGAAACCTTTTTTATTGCTCAATGGACTCTTCATCCCACTTGCTGTATTTTCCCTTAATGGCTGTAGATTCCAAACAGCTGTTATGATTACTTCATTTGTTTACACTTTCCTTGTTTATTTTCGTTGCTATCACGGCAACCCATAAGGCCAATGTTAAAATTTTACAACTTTAAAATTCGATTTATTACGCGATTAGATTTTCTCTGGCCAAGTAATCTGCATAAAAGACGTTTTTGAGTCATAAATTACTTATTTCCAGACTTTGAAGAAAATCCTCGGAGCCGTTTTTGAGATCGTTGTGCAAGCAAGCAAGCATACATACATACAAGATAACACTGCTCGTATAAGAGTATAGGATTATACTGAAAAAACTCATAGCAGTTGCCCGTAGCTTTGCTCACGATAAAAATTACAACTGATCTTAAATCTGCTCTTTGAACTGTAAAATTTTAGCATCCGGCCACAGCTGTTTACAATCCGGTATGTGAATGTTTACATCCTTATAAAATGTAAACATTGAAGCTAAGGACGTTCACGGGGCATAGCCCGATGGGATTTTAAGGAAGTGAGTAGGCCTTTGTCCTTTTCTGATATAGTGGCTCTATTCCTGCAAAATTTCAGCTCAGTTGGTCCAGTATTTTTCATGTGGTTTAAAGACAGATCTTCACACAAACATCCATACTTTCACATTTATAATATCAAGTAGGAAGTAGGATAGGATATATAGGTATACCAGAGGTGTCTCACCTAAAGTGAACCAATAGCTAACTTTTTTATTATAAATCTGACAAAGAACTTCTTATGGGGGACTTCCCTTTATTTTCCACGCTGCTTTTTGGAGTCACTTCGAAATTGAAAAATAAATATTTCCGCCATTTTCCAATATGACGGTTAACTTTGATTTTTCTTAAGGAACACCCTATATTTTAGGGCGTTTTTGGATTCTACGCTTTATTTTAGGAACTTTTTATCGTTTAATTTTTTCTTAAACCCAATGGTTAAGGAGGTATGAACAGTTAAAGTCTGATGTTTAGCCATTTAAAATGCATTGAAAAAATTGTTGGTAGTTTGTATATCGAAAACGTTTGGGTTTAATAAAAGATACCAAAGAATAAAAGTGCCTAAAAATGTTATTTTAGTTGTGGTTTAGTCATAAAATAATTTTTAGTCAAGATTTAATCGTGCAAATGTGTTATTTTGAATATGATTTTACTCCATAAGGAACACATTGGATGGCACAGTTAAATTAGTCCAGTCGCCAAGCCATGACACCTTGAAGTTGGCGGGTGTGACTCAAATTTTATGACTGATTCTAGTACTATTTGATGTACTGAACAAAAATATGGCGGATAAGACTGGCATCCTTGAGCAATTTTGAATATCGAAGGTCAAAGTTCAAAGGGCCGAAAATAGAGAAACAGATAGTGAAAAAAATATTTATGGTATCCAAACAAATGTTCCCCAAGATATTGATTTTAAACCGCCACCGATAGTTGCTGGGTGGTAAATACTTCATTTTGATTGGGTATTAATTTTCAGCCGCCATCTTGGATCCGCCACATTGGATACAAGTTAATTTTTTTAAATGTGAATGTGGTGTTGTGTCACATCATTACAGAATAGATTTTCACGCTGATTACAGTGCCGCAATCCGTTTTTGAAAATATTGTTTCGTTCTCAAGATATACTCAAATAATGATTCTTCCCTGTACATTTCTTATGGAAGTTTCCAAATTAAACTATTTTTTTGTTTTGTTTTTCATATATCTCCGGCTCTAATCGCATTATAAATTTTGTTTTGGTCTTAAAAGATTCAGTGATTTAATGGCTTTAATTTGAAATATTGTTCATTTAAACAAGACCAGTCGGAGATGAGTTACCTACAAAGCAACATTGAACATAAAATTTTGATTTTTTAAATTTATGTTTACTTAAAGGTTTATATCTCAGGACCTAAGCAAACTTAAACATTATGTTTGATCTTAAAACACTTATCTGATCTTAGTCTTTCATTTGAGACCAAAACAAACTAAAAATGTGATTAGAACAGGATATATAAGAAAATCAAAACAATAATATTTCAATTTGGAAGATCATATGATCTTTGAATAGGCTTAGCTCTTATTCCCAAAGTCAGATTAACGTAATCAGTGGCTCAAATGAAAGCCAAAGATCAGATGAGTGTTTTAAGACTACAAATAATATTGAGACTTACTTAGAACCTGAGATATAAATGTTTAAGTAAAAACATTTTTGAAAAATCTAAATCTCATGTTCAATGTTGCTTTGTAACTCATCTCAGTCTGATCGTAGTTATATGATTAATATTTACAATTGAAGCCATTAAATTACTGCATTTTTTAAGACCAAAACGAACTTTATAATGCGATTAGAACCAGGGATATAAGAGAAACAAGACAAAAATAGTTAAATTTTTGAAGATCGTATGATCTTTAAACAGTCTTAACCCTTTTTTACAAAGTGGTTTTTATGCTGAAAATGGCTTAAATGAAAGCCATAGATCAGATGAGTGTTTTAAGACCAACCATAATATTTAGACTTACATAGAGCCTGAGATATAAACCTTTTAAGTAAACATAAATTAAAAAAAACTTTAATGTTCAATGTTGCTTTGTAACTCATCTCCGACTGGTCTTGTTTAAATGGACAATATTTCAAATTAAAGCCATTAAATCGCTGAAAACTGAACTGAACTGAAATCATCATTTGTTCACCAATCATTCAAACTCAAATTCAATTCTCACTATAAGGAGGAGATTTAAACCTAATGAAACCAAGAACAATAGTTAGTACTGTAATAATTTTAATTTCCTGTATTTCTTTTCTAGAAAGAAAACTTATAAAAGGAACACGTGCACCTCAGGAGGTGCTCTGGTTTTTGGATTTCCTAACAACCTATTGATGCATATTTCAACGTTGAAAATTTAAAAATATCAATATTGATTGAATATTTACCTAAAAAAGTTTAAGGTTTAAAACATAATATAAAAATTGAAAACCTGGATTTTTCAATACACTTGGAATGCGAAAGATATTTAGGTGTTAATGGTTAGCCTGTCTACTTTCACTCGATTTTTAAATGAACCAACAACAAAAATGTAACTATTTAATACAGGTATTTTGTAGAAATGATATACTTAAGATAAAAAGCAATTAACCAGGTCAATTTGAAAATTTAATTTCTTGGCCGTAATGAGAGCTGTTTAAGTTTTTTTTATTATTGGGGAATGACCATTTTTTAAACGTCATTTATAACTTTTTTTTTCATAAATTATACATTATTACAATTGGCAGTTTAAAATTATTTGAAACTAATCATCACAAAGGTTTAAACCTGTGCGTGATGATGAGTCTGGTTTTGCTTAGTTTGCTCCCGCCTTTATTTATTTATTCATATTTATGTATTGATTGATTGCCACTTGATACATTTCAAGTACAGACGGACGAACCCCCCCTCCCTTCTCCCCCCTCTCCCACTGCCCACCCCCCCTCCCCCCCGAAAATATTGAAAATACTAATTGACACACACACACAAACATACCCATTCACGCTCACACACTTCAAGCATACCAAGATCACATTCACACACTAACCACTGCTCTGAGTAGCTAAAGTCTGTACTGCGAATTAATGAGTGATTCAACATTAGTTCTGCCAAGATGTTCCAACCAAAGTTTGACATGTTTTTTATAGGAATCTAAAGTGAAAGTGTGAACATTTTTTTAAGGCTCTGGTAAATTTCTGTATAGTATGTGTAATATATAGTGGCAGTTAGTGACAGAGTAGCTTTTTACTAGTCTTGGAATCTGTATTCCTACATTAGCAGCATTCCTAGTCGAGTAAGTGTGATTTATGCTCTCAAATAAAACGTCAGAGTATTTGTACAAGTAAATTAGTAAAGTCCTTACATATAATTGTCTTATGTCAAAAACGTTCATTTCCTCAAAGAGAGCATCCGTTGGGTAGCGCCGACACCTCCCCAGAGCAGCCTTCAGTATAGCCTTCTGAGTAACTGCCAGGGGTTGCAGGGTGGACTTTGATGCACCTCCCCAAGCAATGATCAGAGGTTTGTGCTTCTTCTAACAATTTTTTGTCAAGATCCAATGAAAATAAATGTGAGACGCTTAATTACATATTGATGTTGTGTACAAACACAGATTCATTTCTTTTGGAAAAAATCCAAGAGAAAGGTATGAAGATGCGCTAAGTAATAAAGAGCCATGTAAAATATCCCTCAAATTATGAAAAATATAAATAATAGTTGTACTGTCAAACCGCAAAGGTATATCATATATAGTGATACTTTTAAAGCAGATGAAATAAATGAACTTCTGAAACTCTGTGAGGGATTTCTTATCCATATCGAAGTTTTAAGTTCAAATTCAAAGAAATAGGATATGGATAAGAACTGGATAAACTTAATTTTAAAAGTTTGCCCTGATCAGCAGATCAGCATAGGTAATTTTATTCCTGTGATACAATGAATACGTTTAGCAACTCAAAGAAACTACAACAATATACATAGTTCCTCAATGGAAGGCGTTTAACATTGTGAACCCCATTAATAATCACCACGACAATAAATCCTCATTTATTGTGTTGTTTTTTAAGTCACAAAGTGAAGCGGGCTGCTAGTTAAAATAAAAATATCTTACCAATAATATAGTGGACGATCTTGCTATAGCATTTGCGGTCGTGATGTCATCTTTGGGAGATCTGTACAAAGTTTTTGATTCCCAGTCAGTCCAAAACAGTTCATCTTTTAAAAGAGTTATTCCGAAAAGATGAAGATTAGCAGTCAATGAGTGAAAAAGAATTTTTCTATCAGAGCCATCATATGAACTTGAATAGATACTTCCAATTTTCCCATCTACGTAGTATATTTTCTTTTTTGGGATGTCAATAGTTATACCATTGGGCCATATATGATTATCGTCAATAATAACTTTACGCTCTGATCCGTCTAAGGTTGATCGTTCAAGTTTAGGGGTAGCTCCCCAGTCACTCCAGAACATTAACCTGAAAAATTCAAAACCTTAGCACTGACTATAATTAAAGGTAAATATTCTATCGGATTAAAAAACAAAAAAAAAACTTAATAACTTATCTAAATTTATTTCTTACTGTGTACCTTGTTACTCGCCTTTGGCTCGCTGGGGGCCCCAGGCCCCCTTTGGGAGGCTCTAACAGGGAGGGGGGGGGGTAACATATTGAACAGTCATGGGACAAATTTAGTTCAACTGTTTACAAACCCTCAGGGCACTATCTATGATAGTGTTCAAGGGGATTGTGACAAACTAAATATTTTAATATTTAGTTAACATATGTTTTTTTTGTTTTTTTTGTTTTTTTATATCATTCTCAATTGATGTCTTGTTAAACTATGTTGTGATTATGCTTGATTATATAATTTACTTATTTTAGTTGGTGTCAAAAAATACTGAACTCTTGTACAATGTCAGTGAAGCCCCCAAAACCTTTTTTAATACTAGAGAATGAGTCTAAAGGATGGGATATCTGGAAGCAAAGTTTTGAGTTCTACGCAAAAGCATTATCTGGCATTATCTGGATTGAATTCTAAACATAGGCGGCCGAAGGAAGCCCCCCCAGATCCTCTGAAATTAAACTGATTTTCGAGGGGAATTTTCATTTTTCATTTTCGTATTAACCAATGTTGTAACCATTATTAACGGTTTCTAAAGTTTAGTTTTACAGAGGCCTATGTCAAGTAAAGTTAGCAGGCTACCTACGAATTCCAGAGAAGAAGAAGAGTCTTAGTTATCTTATAGGTATTTGTTTCCAGTGGCGTAACCAGGGAAGGGTTAGGGGTTTGAACCCCCCTTGACGCTAAAAAAATTAAATAAGATCGAGGTCAGGTTTTGAGTGGACACAGTTGTGACAAAATTAGTGCCGTCGACTAAAAAGCGACGCGAGCACATGACAAGTTTAGCGCATATTGCACTCCGGGAATGGCGGGCGGACGTACATCAGTCCAAGCCCGCTTGCTCCAAATTTCATGGCAGCCAAACCTCCTATATCGTCTATTTTATCTCGTCCATTTCGTAGGTGAGAGTTGGTTGTATCGTGGCTATCAAATCCCTGTAAGCCTAAATCCATTTGGGAAAAGAAATTAATTCGGTCAGGAAAGTCGAGTAAAACGAAATAACCGCTTCATCGTAATTTTGTTGTTCTCGTCGTCGCGGCCGCTGACCGACAAATCTCTTGATTGAATTGCAATAAACTAATATTTTGGTGATATCATGGCCGGAAAATCTCTCTGTCCCTTTTCGAGATCGTCATCTCTATTGCGACCTGAAAATCTGTCGTTTTTCATCTATACAGACAGTGCATGGCTGGTTAATCCCTCAGTCGCATTGTGTGTGTCTGGAAAACCGCTTGTAATTTTCTTGGCAATAACATCTTTTGGTCGTATTGTGGCTTTCAAATTGTGATCGTTTATGACACGGCCGTCAAATCTCTAGAATAGTCATATTGCGATCGAAAAATCGCTCAGTGTTTCCGCGGCTGTTAAATATCTCAGTCGCATTGAGGCTGTAAGATGATACATTTTACAAAGATTGTGATCAATTATATTCGTTTTAGGAGGCTGCATGAGCAAGTATTTACCTTTTTTGGAATTTTTTTAGTAAATAAACATTAGAAAAAAGTTTGAAATTCAATATATGACATATGGTAGACCCCCTAAATCAGTTTTTACAGCGTCTAGTAAATTTCTTGGTCGTATTATGGGCATAAGAGCTCTTGGTTGGGCTGCATCGTGGCCTTCCAACATCAGTTGCATTACGGCAAACAAAGTTCACGGTCACAGGGCCGTGTGGGATCTGAAGCAGCCGTCTGTCGGTTGCATTGTAATATTGCATGTGGAAAATCTCGATCGTATTTTGAGGCAAATACCTCGATTGATTATTAGCAACCGAAACATTTTGGTTGTATTTCAAAACAAAAAATCGTTAAGATTTTCAGCGATTGGCAAATTACTCGCGATAATGAAATTTCACGGTTGTTCTTGTGGCCGATAATCTGGGTTTTACCATGGCGGATGAACTTCATGGTCGTCAAATCTGTTGTTTGTTAAATCTCTCAGCTGTATCGCTGTCCGTAAATCTGTCAGACATTTCGCAGCCATGATTTGCGAAAGATTTTCGATAAAAAATCAGATTCTTGTACTCAAATCTTGTTGATTTGTTGAAAACAAAATTTTACCGTACAAAGTTATGTTGAAACCAAATTTGGACATATGGCATACAACTGTGGGGAACTGCTAGTGAATCTAACATTACAATTATTCAACTTTTTCAATCCAAATTCATCCGTTCCATACTCTGCACAATGATACCGGCATCCCCTTTGTTGTTGCGGAAATTGAACGCTACACGGAAAAGTATCTTTCAAAATTGGACAATCACCCTAATCACCTTGCAGTAAATTTACTTGACAATAACAGTGACCACATTTATTTATAGACTGAAACGCCATTGTACCCTTGACTTGACAACTCGTTTCAAGTAATCAAAATTAATGTGTTCAAAATTACCTTGATAACTTTGTTAGATTTGTCACTGGACAGGTACTAACTCATGTCATTCTTTAATTCATCAAATTTGCTTATTATTTTTAACCAAACAGATTGTAAATAAATATATTGATAAAAAAAAGATTCTTGTACATATTTTTACGGGGTGGGGGCGGTTTAAATTATTGAGCTATAGAGCAAAGGTCTGAAAACCTTGCCCCCCCCCATTCAAAATTCTGAAATTACACCTATTTGTATAACCATTACAAATGAAATACCATTGCATGATTTATGAATTAAAAATGTATTAAATCATGAAATTGTCAGGAATTTAATACTATAGTGTATTTATTAAATCCGGCAGTCAAAACACCCGCAACTAAAACACCATCTTCTTTGCCTCTAGACTACCTAAAAAGCAAGTTAATGGTTCGTATTTTCCAAATGTTTCCGAGACCCAGACCTCTGCAGTGTAACCCCCCCCCCCCCTTGGGTCATCCTGGTTACGCCTATATTTGCTTCAACCTTATAATGCGCTGGCCCCCCCAGAAAATCCAGTCTGGAGCCGCCTATGATTCTAAACTTGCTCCATGTCTTAGATCGGTGTCTGTTGTTGGTGCAATTTAGCCCCAGGTATTAGAATTTCGCCTGTATTGGGTTCCATTGTTTTGCACAATGTAAGATCTTGAATTATTCTTCTTCTTAATCATGGCATTTAAATTCCAATTTCTGTGACCCTTTTAGCGAATTTCCTTAAAGGAATAAGCTATTACGGTAGTACTCATGGTAAGACCTAAGTCTGAGACCATGTTAACTTTTCATTTTGTGGTCCTCAGAAGCAAAAAACACCATTCGTTTGAATTTTAGCGAATTTCCTTAAAGGAATATTAGCGAATTTCCTTAAAGGAATAAGCTATTACCGTAGGTCTCATGGTAAGACCTAAGCCCAAGACCATGTTAACTTTTTATTTTGGGGCCCCCAGAAACAAAAAAACACTATTCGTTTGAATTTTATATATATATATCTATATATCTATATATATCTATATATATATATCTATATATATATATATATCTATATATATATATATATCTATATATATATATCTATATATATATATATATATATATATATATATATGTCTGTTAACACGATAGCGACCGTAAATATTGTCCGATCTTAATGAAATTTGGTACAGACGTGTAAAGTGGTAATCACTCGGACGAGTTTGTGAACCAGCCCGATCGGACCACCGGAAGGGGGGGTAAAGGGGGGTAAACCCCCCCAAAATGGGTTTTTTGAGTTTTTCGCATAGAAAACTAAAAATTATCCAATTTTTGCTAGCATTATTAATTCAGCTCAAAAAAACAAACAATTTTGTATTTGGAATCACTGCTCTATGTCCATTGGTTTCCGAGGTATTGAAAGTGGTAAACACAGTACGTTGTCCCAATGTTAACCTTATGGGAAATAAAGAAAATTCTATATCTCGCTTTTTTCTCAACATATATCTTGATAAAACTTGGTAAATGGCTTCTTCTAGTTCAGATCAACTAAATATTGAATTAAAACCACCCAGTTTTAATATACCCGTAGCAGCAAACCTGCATACTCATACCCCATGTTATTCTTATGGAGCTTACAAAAACATGTCAAATCTTGCTATGTTGGATTGAAATATGTTGTTTTGCACTTGAAATTCGCTGAGTATGCAGGTCTGCTGCAACGGGTCTGTTTATATATATATATATATATATATATATGTCTGTTAACACGATTGCGGCCGTAAATATGGTCCGATCTTAATGAAATTTGGTACAGACATGTAAAGTGGTAATCACTCGGACGAGTTCGTGAACCAGCCCGATTGGACCACCGGAAGGGGGGGTAAAGGGGGTTAAACCCCCCAAAAATGGGTTTTTTAAGTATTTTACAAAGAAAATTAAAATTTATCCAACTTTTGCTAGCATTATTGAATTCAGCTCAAAAAAACAAACAATTTAGTATCTTGAATCACTGCTCTATGTCCATTGGTTTCCGAGATATTGAAAGTGGTAAACACAGTACGTTGTCCCAATGTTAACCTTATGGGAAATAAAGAAAATTCTATATCTCGCTTATTTCTCAACATATCTTGATAAAACTTGGTAAATGGCTTCTTCTAGTTCAGATCAACTAAATATTGAATTAAAACCACTCAGTTTTGATATACCCGTAGCCGCAAACCTGCATACTCATTCCCCATATTATTCTTATGGAGCTTACAAAAACATGTTGAATCTCGCTATGTTGGATTGAAATATGTTGTTTCGCATTTGAAATTCGCTGAGTATGCAGGTCTGCTGCAATGGGGGTATTTCATTCTAACATTGAATTCTGCCTTTGATTTGGAAGCACGATCACCATAAATCTTGACCTTGGTTCTCCAGTGCAAAGACTAATGTCAAGAAGAACACAAACATTAGGTAGTGCCAATCGCTGACGAACTTCTATTGCCACATGTTATCAGTCCAGAATACATTCACCATCACCTATTAGAAGAAAGGCAAATGATAGCTATAAACCTGAATAATCAAATGGACTATCTCAGTGTCAAAAAATAGGCTTCTCAATCAAAACAATTAATTGAATTAGAAGAAGCTATTTACCAAGTTTTATCAAGATATGTTGAGAAATAACAGAGATATAGAATTTTACTTATTTCCGATAAGGTTAAGATTGGGACAACGTACTGTGTTTACCACTTTCAATATCTCGGTAACCAAAGGACATAGAGCAGTGATTCAAAATACTAAATTGTTTGTTTTTTGAGCTGAATTCAATGGTACTAACAAAAATCGGATTATTTCTATTTTTCTATGTGAAAAACTCAAAAAACCCCATTTTTTGGGGTTTATCCCCCTACCCCCCCTTCCGATGGCCCGATTGGGCTGGTTTTCGAACTCGTTCGAATAATAACTACTTTACACGTCTGTGCCAAATTTGATTCCAATCGGACCATTTTTGCGAGCGCTATCGTGCTTACACACACACACACACACACACACACACACACACACACACACACACACACACACACACACACACACACACACACACACACACACACACGTATATATATAGAAATTTGAACAAATAGTGTTTTTGACTTCTGGGGGCACCAAAACGAAAAGTTATAGAGGTCCCGGGCTTAGGTCTTACCATGAGACCTACGGTAATAGCTTCTTCCCTATAGGGGAAATTCGCTAAAATTCAAAGAATGTTCAACTTTAGTGGAAGTTTTTAGGGGTTGAAATGAGGTAAAGTTGGCGAATGACCTCCGATAAACCTGAAGGTTCAAACAGTTCAAACTAATCTCTCTTTTGTAAAAAATTAGGCCTGTCAAACAAACA
Source organism: Flexamia atlantica (assembly GCA_035578135.1). Taxonomy (NCBI): domain Eukaryota; kingdom Metazoa; phylum Arthropoda; class Insecta; order Hemiptera; family Cicadellidae; genus Flexamia; species Flexamia atlantica. Next base: position 129,967,511 of record JAQJVK010000001.1, on the reverse strand, counting down.
ATAAATTAACAAAATTATATGAACCTAAAAAACTTAAATTTTATAACATTTTCAACTTTAGAGTCCACAATAAGAAAATATCTAAAAAAAAATAAAAAGTTGTACCTTAACATTTTATTATTTTTAAATTTAAGTGATGTCCTCCCGTTTTTCCTATAAAACAGCAGCAGGCTGATTACATACCCTGCGAACGGGTCGAGAGCTATGTCTCTGGGCTGGTCCAGGTCGGTGTTGAAGACGACCAAGTGCTTGGAGCCATCCAGCTGGGCTGCCTCGAGGGTGTTATGGTGGTTGTCAGTCCAGTAGATGACGTCATGGACCCAGTCCACTGCCAGTCCGTCACACATCTCGGGCGAGGCAATCACTGTCTTGTTATTCAACTGGTCTATAGGAGCCCTAATAAATTTATTGTTTGTTTTTGATTAAATTACATAATAACATATTACATAGAGGAGTTTATTTGACTTATATGCTATATAAATTAATAAGTAAATAAATACAAGTCACAACCCCTGCTTTGCCTGGGAGATTATTTGCCTCTCATTGGTTTAGGAAGTAACAATGCTGCATTATATAGGTAATCACTGGAACTATTTCAAACTTTCAACATACCCAGGCCTATGGGTTGACTTTGTGTGCAGAAGAAGATTTCCCAGCTGTATGTACCTACTTTTGTGTCAGCCAGGATTTGAAGTGGCTTTTGAAGTGGTTTGACTGTATCACCAACAGATAGTGCTGCTATGAATGGTTTATTTCAGATATTTGTTAAAGTTTTTCCTACATTATGCGCTAGAAAACAAAAGTTCTTTAGAATATGATTGACCCACGAATACCAAACATCCTAAATAACTCCTACTACAAGCGTAATTAGTAGTTGACAATAGTACGTTCTTTTTAAAATTCTGGCTAACACAAAAGTTGGTTCACTTTTGATAATGGTGACGAAAAGCCTCCTTCTGTATCAAAGTCAATGCCATTTTTGATACAAAAATTTTACCTAAAGCATTTACTAAAACTATGACATGGATACCTTAAAAACGTTCCTACGGCTAGGCCTTTAAAACTGTTATCGAAGCCCGACCCAACATAGTGCATATCATAAGATTCCAAGTTTTAATTTGAACTAAAATCTGTAAGCGAGGGTCTGTATACTTTTTACGTCACTTTTTATGCTCTTCAATATTATGTACACAATACTGGGATCTTGTAAACTGTATGAGAAACAATAAATATTGGATTGCCAAAGTTTTGCGTTAAAAGCAGAGAAGTAAAATGGTTGTGAGCAATCAATAATATCCCACGCACTCGTTTGCTATGCTCAAACAAATCTTTTTTCCTAAAACCAAATCTGCCAATAACTCGCTTATTTTTTATTTAAGATACAAAAAGAGAGAGTGAGTCCTAATTTACGTAGGATATAATTTGAGGTATTTAGGTTCTACATAAAATCTATGCAGTTTTGACACAATTGCGAAACCCTAATATATATATGTATATATATTACATTAGATATAGAACTTCAAATGGTGACCTACCCAGTTAGGTATTTTGAGCCAAGTATGAATGAAGGATGATTGTGGCGGGATCTTGTAGTCTTTTACTGGCTATAAGGCCGTCATGTACCTTAGACAGGACTGTTAATTAATAGCCCAAAAGCCAATGGCATAATGGCAACTAAGGGACCTACATTTTAACGTAGGATCTGAACCACAATTTTGCCTAGGTTTACAATTTACAAACTGGTCTACTTATGAGGACGGTCTTATGAACGTACCATTGCTCATAACTATCCACAATTCGTGACATTCAAGCAGCTGAATTACAGGACACGCCACCAAGTCTATGATATATATATCTCAACATTATGGACACTTAGCAGATTGCAGAATAATGACACAGGGTACAAAGCAAAGGTTGGGACCCGGGAAAAATATCAGTACCTCCAAAAATTTGGAAAAACGAGATACAGAGTAAAATTTCAACCAATCAAAATCACGGGGATCTGGTTACATATTTCACATTGAAACATGTGTTGCTGCTATTTAATTTTAATACAAGCTAGATTTTATTTAGTCAAACATTATGTATAGTCTCATATGGTATGTAATGACCAATTCCTTAAATACCTATATTGTAATGTATAACAAGCAGGCTCGAAAAGAAAGTGATCGGCATGGCAACTGTGTGGCAGAAATAAACATTTTATTTCATAACGCTGATGAAATGTAAAAAAAAAAACAAAGTTGAAAGTTTGCAGTAAACTTTATTCCAATGATCAGTCTATTGGGTGTTTACCACAAGGACCACAAACTACTAACTTAAAGAAATGTTAAATACAAAAGTTTTATTTTAGATATACCTTTCAAACAAAAAAAGTAAATGAAGATCGGAATAATACTACTAGAGTTATAGAGCAATTTATAAATTTAATGGCGGTCATCTTTAATGGCTGATATGGAGGTGTTCTTCACGAATTCAAGGTTGGTTCTTCGGACAGAAATTCTTCTACTCATATATTCTATACACTCACCGAGTGGCTAAGCTGCATCAAAAAGTGCAAGATTTTTACGCTAACCACACGTACTAATATCATTATTTCCCCACATTAGTCCAAAGAACACATAACATGCAATGGTGTTATCTGTCAGTTGTTGACAACGTGACTAGTGAGCTGGGTTTGAGCTAGCCAAGGATCTTACCATGAATTTTGTGTTACATTTATGTACTTTGTTCTTGTTTAATATAATGTTTGCCAACTCTGTTATGACTTTTAATAAACAAAGAGAGGGTGAATGAAGACTTCATTTTTTAACTTGGTTGACCTGGATCCTCTAACTGAAGACGGATCTTCAGATCAGAAATAGATTTTCATAGGATCCACATATACTATTCATGGCTTTCCACATAAATTATTGTCAAGAAAGGCCTGCTTTATTTTATTACATCCAAGCGATCCGGAGCTAAAAATAATTTATAATACCTGTATATCCTATGCTCCTCTATATCACTCCAAAACACAAGGCCTTTCCTTAAATGGTAGTCTAATGAAATGGCAGCTTTTGTAGAATCAATCAGCATTTCATCGTCCTCCCCATCCACAGTGTATCGACGAATGGTTAACCTCCATGAAAGAAGAAGGTACCCTTTTAAAACACAACAAGAGAATTAGTGAATACATATTCCCGCATTATATCTCCGGCTATAGCAGAGCCAGCTGGTTGCAAGATGCGGGCAGGAGAGGAGTTACTTTTTGAAAACATTTTCTATATCCCCGCGTTTTGTCAAACGTTATGTTGAGCAATATCATATATTGAAAATGACACAAGTTCACAACCTCTGCTTTGCCCCTGCTAACCGTAACATGGTAGCTATAGGTGGAGATATAATGCGCGAGTTCTCATGTAATTTGTACTTGTTGACAAAATAATACTTATACCTTTATTTTATTAGGCGATTGAGTGGCTCTGCTGAATCCCATGGCTTGTTTATAGGGCATGATGGAAACCATTACATTATGCAATGTTTCGGCGGCGCCACACATCAGCCGCCTCCGTTTAATGAAATACACTTAATACACCGATGATTTAGCAACACCATTAGACCTTATGAGACTATATATTTGCAGCAAAATACTTGTACGCAATACCAGCAACTGATCAGTTTTTCCATTAATTATTTATTTCTTTCCAGGGATGTTTTAGGCATTTGGTGATTAAAAAAGTTATAAAGAATAACAATTTTGAAAGACATATTAGATAGCGCAGTTCAGAAATCTCTTGAAAGAGATGAGGTGTTAATTCAGAATCGCTTATACACACCCTGTAGGTTTTTTGTTTAAACTGTACCTTCTTCCTTGCATGTTTTCCCATCTGAGGAGAGTTTGAAGCCAAATGGACAAATACAGGTGGGTGTGAGATATCTGCTGAGGAGACAATGGTGGGAGCAGTTGGCCATCTTGCACGAGTTCTGGGTTAAAGGTTTTGGCTGTAGACTGGCATGCACGACCTTCAGTCCCATCATTCGCTCGAGTAGCCCAGTAAGCTGTAAACAGGGTAAAATCAGGGCAATATAAACGGTAGTATTAAACATGATTCAGGAAAATTCTATCAGTAAAACTTATTGATACAACTTCAATGCTGTTTATGAGAGTGAATGATATATGTTATAGCAGAATGTATACTAAAATTTTACATTGATGTATTTAAAGCTGATACCTTTGGTAATATAATACAACTCATTGCAATTTCCTTAAATTAAGCCAATTGGTAATACTCTATTTTATTACCTTTTGGCAAAGACTCAAGTAACAAGAATGTTATACAATATATTTACATGTGATTTGGTAAGTTTGTGACAAAAATGAACTATATTTCCAAATCTCATTACCAAGGAATATATTTTCTCCATAAACTTTGTTTATGGCTACATATTATACCTCTATTGGTGAACGCATTATTTTCAGCATTCAAAGTCTTAGAGACAGCAACATGAAACAGGTACCTCCGTTACAAGAGACCAGCATATACTCAGCGAATTTCAAATGTTTAAGTAAATCATTCATGGACGGAGCCTCAAATCGAGTAAAATCAACTTAAATCCTAAAATAAGCATACACAAATTTTCTCCATAAGGATATGAATAACATGGGAAATGAGTGTGCAGGTTTGCCGGTGTGGAACTCTTAAATTCTGAGATTTTTGCAATAACCAGTATCATCAACTAGATGAAGCCACATAGCAAGTTTTATTTAGATATGTTGAGAAGTAAGTGAGATATTGAAATTGATTTATTTTTATAAAGTTAACTTTGGGACAATGTACTGTGTTTACCACTCTCAGTATCTCAGTAACCAATGGACATAGAGCAATGATTCAACATACCAAATCATTATTTTTTGAGCAGAATTCTAAAATGTAACCCAAAATTAGGTTATTTAAATTTTTGATATGTATAAAGTCCTTAAAGTCCATTTTTGGAGCGTTTATCCCTCTTTACCCCCTCCCTTTTGCAATGATCCGATAAAGCTGGTTTTCGAACTCGTTCAAATAATTACTATTTTACACGCCTGTGCCAAATTTTATCCTGATCGGACCATTTTTGCGAGCGCTATCGTGCTAACAGACACAATATATATTTATTTGAATGGATTTGAAAGAAAAAGGTCGACTAACACTTTGAACTAGAAATTTGAACGAATGGTGTTTTTAGTATCTGGGAGCCTCAAAACAAAAAGTTATCATGGTCCCGCGCTTAGGTCCTACCATGAGACTTGAGGTAATAGCTTGTTTCTATAAAATTTACCAAAAATCAAATCTTCCTGCTTTAAACCAAAATATTGATTTTGGCTTAACCATGTATTTAGACGTAGTATTTATTCCATGGGCGATTTAAGATGTGAAGGTTGACTGATGATAGTGTAATAATCTATGATACACTTGGCGCATTATATCTTGACACTTCGGAACCCTTTACACCTGAAGCAGTTGGAGTGGAGTGAAATTCATCAGGACACCACAGCTGATACAATAAGTTGTACTAGCCTGACTGTAAGCATTTTCCAACAGATGTCAATATGTATCTTAGTTGTAATTGGTAAACAAAATACAGTTGATGTTTGTAGAAATTTATTTTTCACCACACTACGACGAAATCACCTGTTTTACAAACGTCAAACGCGGACCGAAACACACTGTTTGCCGCCACAGGACCGAAAACGTTGGGGGCCCTAGGGCCGAAAGTCAGCTGATCGTTTATTTGTTTGAAACAACGTCAGAACATCACATAATTATACGGCATTCAATAGGTTCCAAAGACAGGATAATTGCGATCATATGATTTTCATAGCTGTGTTTGTTTGAATAATGACAAAGAAGTTGTATCGTCGCTCATAACCTTAAAGTTTTGTTTTCAAGTGAGTCAAATAATAAACTGTTTTTTTTAATTATTTAGGGTATATTTCATTGTGTAGTGTGGTGAAAAATAACGTTCGCACCTCGGCCGAAAGGGTTTTGCAGCTCTCGATCGTTTCAAATTCTCGACTTCGTCTCGAATTTGAAAAGCGATCTCGAGCCTGCAAAACCTCATTTTCGGCCCTTGTTGCGAAATATACTATTGGTATTGTTTGTTGTCCATTTCTGTTTGTAACAGCTTCAGCAATGAACTAGCCCATGGTTCAAGATATAATGCGCCAAGTGAACTAATCCCTTAATTTGTAAATGTAAATATAACTTACCCCATGTTGCTGGAGAACTGTTTCTGTACGTTCATTGTTAATGTTCATCTTAAACAAGGTTCTAGCTCTCCAGGAATTCCAATATAATGAATTTGAGTAAAATGCTATTCCAAAAGCTTGCAAAAGATTGCTGTCTGATCTGGTTAAAACTTGCAAATATGACCCGTCATAGTTACAGGATGAAATTGCTGACGTCATTCCATCGACAATATATAGTTTTAAGCGAGTTAGGTCAAGTGTTAATCCATTTGGCCATTTCAGACCGTAAGAGATAACAGTTGTTTTGTTCTTTCCATCCAGACCTGATGATTCTACTCTTGCATTGTCTCCCCAGTCACTCCAAAACAGCAGCCTGTGTAATGAAATGACTAGTATTGATTATAGCGACATTTATTATGTACAGTGTGTTTAAAAAATTAAAAATTAATTATTCCGTTATGGAAAATACCCCCGTTGCAGTAGACCTGCATACTTAGCAAATTTCAAATGCATAAAAATATATTTCAATCCACCATACCGGGATATGACATGTTTTGTAAGCTCCTTAAGAATATAGGGGATGAGTATGCAGGTTTGCTGCGACAGGTATGTTAAAACTGGGTTGTTTTAATTCAGTATTTGAACTAGATACCAGTTTTATCACGATATGTTAAGAAATAAGGAACATACTTATACTTCCCATAAAAATAACATTGGGAATGAATATTTGCAAGTTTGCTGGGAATGAGTATGCAAGTTTGCTGTCACAGAAATGGAAATATCGGAGGTTCTAGACTAATGTACATTAGATCTCATCTTTATAAAGCCACAAACCAAGTTTTATCAAGATATGTTGAGAATTGAGAAATATGTGAGATATAAAATTTTACTTATTTCCCATAAGGTTAACATTGGGACAACGTACTGTGTTTAGTACTTTCAAAATCTCGGTAACCAATGGGCATTGATCAATGATTCAGTACTATATTGTTTTTTTTCTTCGAGCTGAATTCAATTGTGTAAACTAAAATTAGATTACTTAAATAAAAAAAATTAATTTAGTTACTTTAATTATCTATGTAAAAAAAACTAAAAAAAAACATTTTGGGGGTCTAATCCCCTTTCACCCTCTCCCCCCACCCTTAAGGTGAAACTATCGGGCTGGTTTACAAAGTCGTCCGAGTGATTTTCACATTACATGTCTGTACCAAATTTCATTAAGATCGGACCATATTTACGGCCGCCATCGTTCAAACGAATGGTGTTTTTTGCTTCTGGGGGCCAAAAAAACAAAAAGTTAACATGGTCTCAGACTTAGGTATTATCGTCAGAGCCGGCCTAAGGAGAAAATTACAAGTGTGCAAGTCTCAAATTTTATGTCTTACAGGGATTTGCAGGAATCTGTAGAGAAGCCTTATTTCAAGTAAAATCAACGGACGAACCTTCGTATGTAAATGAACTTGAAAAAATTTGTAAAAACACGGAACGGAAGTTGTTTTCCAAGATGACAGCTGGGGCACAATAGGGATTTCCAGGGACTTTTTACATTTTAATTAGGGAGGTTCAATTAACATGTGCGAAGTTTCAGCTTAACCAGGATTTGTTATGTAAATTTTTCTAAAAATCCTGGACTATTGAATAAAAAAAAATTAAAAGAAACTTTTTAATAAAGAGGTAAAATTGTCACACTGAAAACTATTTCTTCACTTTTTACTAGAGAACGAACAAATTTAGAATAAATTTAGACAATCAATTTTGTTCCACTTTTGACCCAGGGGCACATTTTTCCCAATTTAATCAGGGCTCTTCCTATGACACGCCATGTACCGTATAGGAGCATATACCGTATGTATATATTCCTATATGTAATGTATAGGAATTTGAACGAATGGTGTGTCGTTATGGTCTGATTTAAGTCTTACTTTGAAACCAACGGTAACAAGTTTTTCGCCTTAACGAAAATCCGTACCTCGTATTTTTCTATTTGTGTGTTGATGGTCAGACAGGCTAAGCGTTAAATTAAATGAATATATATTGTTATTTTTTTCGATGGTAAGGCCTTGTACTCCTCACCTCTTATTTTTCAGTGAAATCTTCTCTTTGTGGACAGTTATTTCCACAACTTTCTGAAGAGCAGAATAAAAACAGGAACTATACGCTGCATAAAACGGTAATATTTTATAGGGTACGTCTGTATGGTTTACCCTTTAGAAGGATCAACGACAATGGCGCGGGGCTTGTCTAGGCCGTGAGTCTGGTTGAACAGGACCGTGCGGTAGAGACCATCCAGGGTTGCCACCTCCACTGTCTGCCTCTTTATGTCGGTCCAGTAGAGGTTATCGTGCACCCAGTCCACAGCCACGCCGTCCGACAACTTGACCTCGGCGATTATAATAGCTTCACCTCGGCCATCTGACTTCAAAGAACTCCTGAAATTAATGCAGATATGTAGGCGCTATCATTTAATAAAATTTACTATTACTTTTGTAATAGTAAATAGGCCTTCTCAAAAATTTTGAGAAACCCTTGATTTTTCAATAAATGAACATTTATACTATCATTGTAAAAAAAACTTCATTGTAAAGTTGAAGAAATTATTTTTTTTTAATTTTTGCATTGCTTGTATTAAATCCTAATATCTAAATTAATTATCTTCTTAATCCTTATAGAATGCCTTACTGTATTAACTTCATGTCTTAATATCTTACTTATTTATTAATTTTTCAACACTCTATGTCACATCCAACCTGTATATGCGACCATTGGCTTGTGTGAAGTACACCTCGTTCCTAGCCAGATGGTAGTCCACAGCGATCACGTGTTCTGCATTCGCAATCACTGAAGTCTCGTTTGTTGTGTCCTCGATCAACTTTATTTTCCGAGTTGCTGACATTAACAATGGGACAGCTCCATTTCCTACAAAAAGTACATTGTAATGTAACAATTTTTTATGAAGCATAATTAGTGTACTGGAATGGGCATCAGCTCCCAAAAAATAGAATAAAAATCATAGACTTGATATATAACTTTTCCTAATAGATAATAATATTACTAAAACCTGTGTTTAACAACCGTCAATGTATTAACAAACTTTTAATTCATTAACGGGTCAGCACTTCTCTACTAAACACTACAATGTCTGAAGAAGAATTGAGGTCAATTAGTTTATATCACCTGAGGATTTTACCCAAGTAAACTAGTATTATATTTTTAATATTTGACATTGTTTTTATTTTAAGACAAATTATTTTGCGCTACCCCTACCGATAACGGCTCCCTCACTATAGACTTCCCCACCAACCCAAACACAGAAAAAGGTTTTGTACATATAATTTTTTGACACTCATCCTCTCTCTGCCTTGGGACAGAACTCAATTTTAAAGACATTTCGTTTAAAAAGGCTAAAGCAGCGAGGACAGAAACATTTGTCTGTGCTCGCTGGGCTAAAGGCAGTTCAATGTAGCCCTCGGGGTTGGATACGAACTAATATTAGCCTACTCTGCGATGATAACGGAAAAAAGTAGTGTGACGTTGTAATTAGCCGGTTTTCCTAAAATTATGGTCCTTACTATCATATAAGGTACTCTTTCTAACTTTTAATATCCAAAATAAATTTTAGAGGCGGATATAATGTCGTCACTCATTCATAAAAGTGTCCAAATAGAGATGAATGCAGTAAACATTCCTTCGCGGGGTCGGCGATCAGCACGGGAAAAACGTTTACGCGGACGCAAATTACGGCAATATATGTAATTTAGAGAAAACTATTTTAGCATCTTAAAGAAAAAAATTAGGTTCATGAAGTACATTTTTCATTTTCTTTTTACATTCCGAGTTATTTTAACTCAAAATATCAACTAAAACCCACTATTTAAACTCAGATGCCAATTACTGTTTTATTTTTCATGATATCGGAAAATAAAAATTGCATATTGGGTGTAATTTATTTTTATTTATTTTCATTTTCATACGTAGCTTATTGTCGTACGTTGAAAAATAACGCCAGGATATGATTCTGCGCGATGTTATAACCCGTAAAAATCACGACAACATCCTCGTGTGTCGGAATGAATTCTGACTATAATTTTCGACTGTTATATTTTCTCAAAACTAAAATCAATGTTGCCGTAATTTGGTCCCGCGTGAACGTTGCCACGCGCTGATCGTCGATACCATGGAAGAATATTTACTACATTCATCACTGCGTGGACGCTTATATGAATGAGCGACGACATTATATCAGCCTTTAAAGTTATATTTGGACATTGAAAGTGGTGGAAAAGAATACTTCGTATGCTATTTAAGACCATAATAAAAAAACTGGTTATTTACTAGATCGCACTTCTTTTTCCCATTAATACCGTGAAGTAATGTTAGTACTATCTCTCCCGCGAGGGCGACACCGACTTGCCTTTAGCAACTCTTAATGTCCTATCAATGAATTATGATCGTCCGATTCCGATGTCTTTGCAAAATTCTCGATGAAGCTAGACGGTTTTAGTCACGGTAACTACTAAGTTACTGTGGTTTTGGTGAACGATGATGAATTCGCAGCCATTCTTATGACTTCGTTTTGGGAGATTTGCACTCTCTTCAAAATGCTGTTACTCACAAATTAATTACCGTCATCTTGAACAACCGTTATTAACGAGAGGATGTGTATATATATCTACACAATACACCGAACACGACATCACTATCGTGGCCTGGATGAGGTGGATAGTTATAGGCCAACATCTTCAATCTCTGTACTAGCTAAGGTTTTTGAATCGTTAATGTTTGGTCAGCTGTACGGTTATCTTGAGCAGCATCAGCCAAACTACATCTCTGGTGCCTGTCTAATTCGGTTTCCGTAAAGCTAAATCAACTGTCAACTCATCAAAAACATTTTGAACGCTTTTGAAAGTATTAAATCTACTTCCGTGCTTTTGTGTAGCTTATCCCGAGATTTTGATTGCATCCATCACAAAAATTGCTTTGCGAAACTGAAAACATACGGGCCAGAGGCAGGTGTGCTCAGGATGATCGAATCGTACAATCGTCTCCAGAGCGAGAGCTGGGACAACAAAATGCAACATGCAACTATGCATGGCAACAAAGAGTAAATGGTGCATTATCTCTACCACCAGTCTTTTCTTTCTTGAAATGCAAGTCGCCGCAATGAAAACATTTTAATGTTCATTTTTCCGAGGTTTTTGACGATATAGTACCCTAATGCTGCTCTATACCCATCAAATGTTACATCAGGAGGGTGATGCCAGTGGACATTCGTGTTCCCTCCGACCTATCAATGTGCGTCTTCTTATTGGTTATTGATCTTATCTTCTTATTCTTATTGATGTCATTATAACTGCACAAAATCAAAATGGCTCAAGTTGATAAACTACAAAATGCAGTATGCTGAAATGTATTGGTACATCGTAAACTACATTTTAAAAAAGGTAGACGTAAATGCACTGAGTAAGCACAAAAACACTTCATTATGTGGTAACCAAGGCCTAGATTACTTACAGTAATAAATCTAAAAAAACGGTAATATACAAAGTAAAACTTTTGAAAACAGTTTGCAATGTTATTTGTTGTCACGTTCCAGTAGCCAGAACAGCCGTAAAAAACCGCTCTTTTCGAAAAATAAATTATAAGTGCTGCTATCTGTGGTTTACCAGTAGAACTATTTAAAAGCATGACCATATGTTCAGTTGAAAACAAAGCTTGGTGAAATGTCGATGGATATCGCCACTGTTCTGAAACTTCAGCCCTTTGCTGTGCATTATAGTGACGCCCTTTTTTAAAATTCTGAGACGCATTGACAAATCTACCAAAAAAATCTTTTTGATTTGACACCCCAAACGTGAATACTTTGTTTATATTTACATAAAATATTAAAAACAAATTTCCCTAGCGTATGTAGAATATGCCCATACATATAAAAATAAATCCATTAGAAATTCACTGAGTACGCAGGTTGGCTGCGACAGGTGTTTATGAAATTATAAGATGAATCATAAGAATCTATATTATTAAAAGAATTTCTGGGATTTTGTACAAAGCAAACCGACCCCTAGAAACTAATTTTTCTACACATATTTAGTATCAAATTAAAGCTATAACTCCCTAGATGTTCCTTTTGTGGGTTTGGAAAATATCCCATGAAAATCCTTCACACAGGAGACTTTTGAAATTTCAGCGAAAGTGCTACTATCTGTGGTAGAACAAGTGAATTTTTCAAATTCACATTTGTTCGTAACAAAACAGATGACCAAGATTTAAAATAGTTCCAGGGGTATGCTATAGAATGCAGGGCAAGCAAATGTTATTATGATTTTGATTTTAAGTTTGGAGAAAGCGGTCCTTAAAATACTGAAGTTTTTTGAAGACAACAGAAAATAAGGAAGAGTATTTGCCATATTGAAACTAAGACCAACAGTGTATATAATCATCTTAATTTATTGTATATTTCTTTTCTTAAAAAGTAAATTTAAAAAGGAACATAAGTAAATAGGAGGTGCTTTGGAGATGGGATTTTATAACAAACTATTGACAGTGAAGACACATTGACGCATTGATACATGTTTCAACACATTTGCATGTTTCAACGTTTTGAGCTTTAATATATCAATATTAAATGAATTGAATGTTAACAGTTTAAATGTTAACCTAAAAATTTCAAGTTTCAAAACACATTATAAATTTTGTATTTTGTAAATGTACTTGGAATGAGAGGATATTGAAGTGTCAACAGTTAGCCTAACTAATTTTACTCGATTTTGAAAATGTACCAATAACAGTATGAAGGCCTAAATTAATGAAGGCTTTTCATAGAAAGTTATGTTATTTGCATAGGTAAATATTTACCAAATATGTACTTAAGATGCGAAACAAAAAGCGGGTCTGTTTGAAAATTTAATTCTTTGGCCGTTATGAGCGTTGAATAATTTGTTTTTACGGCAAATGGCTATTTTATAAGTTATTTAGAGATCAGTTCATCAGTAAATCAGTGGTTTGTCCATCTTCTTACCAATTGTTGTTAAGACCTATCAAAGATGAATGCAAGAAACTGACGCGTAGATGTTGTATAGAAATTAACTCTAAAACAGAGACATGAAGATGCGCCAAGCAATGAAGATCCATATAAACTAACCCCCATTTTTAATGTGAAATGAATGCTGATGCACTGTCGAAATTTCAAAGTGTAGAACGTACAAACGTGTAAACATGGACACTTTTAAAGCAGGTGAAATAAATGAACTTCTTGGATTCCGTGAGGAATTTCTTACCCATATTGAAGTTTCGAGTATGAAGTAATAAGTTATTTTTAAAAGTTTGCCCCGATGAGAAGTTTAATTACTGGCAATTTTATTCCAGTGCTATGACATAAAAGATTAGTAGGAAACTAAAAAAAAATCACAAAAATTCACACATTTCACCATTGAAAGGTATTTTACGATGCAAAACTCCATATATAATCAACTGAAACCCATTTTACCAAGTCGTTTTTAGCGAATTTCCCCCTATAGGGAAGTAGCTATTACCGTAGGCGGCATGGTAAGACTTAAGCACGGGACCACCGTAACTTTTCATTTTGATGCCCCCAGACCCCAAAAACACCGCTCGTTCATTTTAACACCTGTCCGTAGGCGCGATAACTTTCGTAAAAAAGGTCCGATCGCGATGAAATTTGGTACGTACGTCTAGAGTGACATTTATTACTTCATGTTCGAAAACCAGCGCGATAAGTTAACTCTAAGGAGCGTTTTTTGACTAAATAAAATTTATTTTTAGGATTTAATATCTTTATATTATTTTCTTGTAAATTTAAGTGTCAGAATTGGATTCAGCTTAAAAAATAAACAATTTAGCATTTTGAATTATTATTCTATGTCAATCCGTTGCTGGGATATTGAAAGTGCTAAACACAGTACGTTGTCCAATATTATTTTTAATTTTACCCTCCAAAAAGTATAGTTACCCTGATTTGACAGATAAAAAAAATACAATTCTGAACATATGATTAAATTTTCAGGTTATGAATATTTTATTTGTGTTTATTTTAAATAATCAGAGTTCATTGATCACGATTTTGCAGAAAATATATACTATATCAACAAATACAAACTATTTTTAAATTTAAATAATTTTAATTTTAAATTTTAAAGAAAGTATGAGCATTTGGAGGGGGGATTTCTTGGTCTAAACTGCCTGAAAATGTAGCATAATATATGGTTTGTTTACAATGATGAGGATTGATAATATGTTTTATTGAAATTGGCTGGAGATGCAGGTCTGCTACAACTCTATGGCTACAACATGGGTGTTTAATTATAAAACTGATCATTGATTGAATTTAATTTTTTCATGAGATTAAGTTATTTGTTTCTTTTGAGTGTTTTGAATTAATTGATTATATGTTTGTTGACATTTATGTACTGTAACAAGATTAATTTTTTTAAATTAAAGGCTAAGAATTATATAAAATACAAAAGTGTATGTGTTACAAAGAAAACCAATGTGGTCTCCTTGTTAATTTTCCTCATGTTTAAAGCTCATGAATGATTAAATATATGTTTTTAGTATATTATTTACTTAACTTATTCAAACAATACTTTCCTTCAAATAAGTTGGATGCTTACATATACAAAATAAATCCTATGGAAATTCGCTGAGTACGCAGGTCTGCTGCAATGGGGGTATTATAAGTCACGAAGTGACGCAGGCTGCTAGTGAATTTTATTTTTTTAATGTGATTACTAGCAGCCCGCGTCACTTCGTGACTTATAAAAATGACTTGGTAAAATAGGCTTTTAGTTGATTATGTATGGAGTTTTGCAGCGTAAAATACTTTAAATGATGAACTGTGTGAATTTTTGTGATTTCTCTTAGTTTCCTACTAATTTTTGATTTCACAGCAATGGAATAAAATTGCCAGTAATTAAACTTCTCATCGGGGCAAACTTCTAAAAATAACTTATTTCTTTATACTCGAAACTTCAATATGGGTAAGAAATTCCTCACGGAATTCGAGAAGTTCATTTATTTCATCTGCTTTAAAATTGTCCATGTTTACACTTTTGTACGTTCTACCCTTTGAAATTTCGACATTTCGTCAGCACTTATTTCACATTAAATGGGGGTTAGTTTATATGGATCTTCATTGCTTGGCGCGTCTTCATGTCTCTGTTTTAGATTTAATTCTACACAATATCTACTCGTCAGTGTCTTGCATTCATCTTTGTTAGGACTTAACAACAATCGGTAAGAAGATGGACAAACCACTGATTTACTGATGAACTTTAATCTCTAAGTAACATTTATAAAATCGCCTCTAAAATAGCCGTTCGCCGTATAAACAAATTATTCAACTCACATAACGGCCAAAGAATTAAATTTTCAAAAAGACCCGCTTTTTGTTTCGCATATTAAATACATATTTGGCAAATTTTTACCTAAGCAAATAACATAACTTTCTTTAAAAAGCCTTCATTAATTTAGGCATATTGTTATTGGTACATTTCAAAATTGAGTAAAATAGGTAGGCTAACCGTTAACACTTTAATCCCATTCCAAGTACATTTACAAAATACAGGTTTTAATTTTATAATGTGTTTTGAAACTTGAAATTTTTAGGTTAACATTCAACTAATACTGATATTTTAAAGCTCAATAAGTTGAAACATGCATAAATGTGTTGAAACATGTATCAATGCGTCTTCACTGTCAATAGATTCTTATAAAATTCCATCTCCAGAGCACCTCCTATTTACATATTATGTTCCTTTTTAAGTTTGCCTTTTAAGAAAAGAAATACAGTAAATTAATATGATTACAGACTGTTGGTCTTAGTTTCAATATGGCAAATACTCTCTTCCTCATTTTCTGTTGTCTTAAAAAAATTCAGTATTTAAAAAAATCAAAATCATAATGACATTTGCTTGTCCTGCGTTCTGTGGCATATCTCTGGAACTATTTCAAATCTTGATCATCTGTTTTGTTTCTAGCGAATGTAAATCTGAAAAAGTTCACAGGTTCTCCCACAGATAGTGGCACTTTCGCTGAAATTTCAAAAGCCTCCTGTGTGAAGGCTTTTCATGGAATATTTTCGAAACCGGCAAAAGGCACATCTAGAGAATAATAGCTTTAATTTGATACCAAATATGTGTAGAAAAATAATTTCTAGGGGTCGATTTGCTCTGGACAAAATCCCAGAAATTCTTTTAATAATATAGAAGATTAGATTTGCTCCTACTTTGATTGTTTGAAATCATTGATTAGCTATATGATAAAACAAGAATGCACTTATAAAAAACTATTAGACTAATAATTATTAATAAATGTTAATGTTAATTTACCCTGTAAACAAAGCTCTTAAATTATGATGAAATATACTGTTTGGATAATTTTCATAAAATTCCCGAAATATATTATTTTTCCTTAGGGGTCTACATAAATTAAATAAGCTCACATATACAAAAATTACCTTATAAATTCACTGAGTACGCAGGTTTGCTGCAACGGTGGCATATCAAAAATATATCCAGACATAAGAGAACTAGATATTTTCTCAATTTCACTAAGATTAACATGGAAATGAGTTTGCAGGTTTGCTACCACGGAAGTGTATAAATGACTGATTTCAGGCTGTAATCGAGTATACATCGACCTTAGGCCACTTTCCAAGTTTTAGTAAGATATCTTCTAATATAAATGAGATATTGCATTTTATTTATTTTCTATAAATAAAATTAACATTGGTTTGACATTTGGACAACATAATGTGATTATTACAATCTCAGTAGATCAGAAACCAATAGACCAATAGACAAATAGTAGTGATTCAAAGTACAACATATTTTGTTGGGCTGAACTCAACGGTGTAAACCAAAATTAGAATTATTTTTCTCCATAGGTAAACCCCATTTTTGAGGGATTTCCTCCTCACACCCCTCCCTGCTTATCAATAATCTAATCGGGCTGGTTCTCGTCCTCTTTTGAATGCTTTCTGCCTCACATGTCTGTGCCGAATTTCATTACGATCTGACTATTTTTGCCAGAATTATCGTGCCTCTAGTTTATCCCCTACATTAGAAATTCGTTAAAACTAAATTTACCTGAAATTAAGAAAACCAGCAAGAACCAAGCAGGGTGCATTCTTCTAAACTACTGAAAGTAAAATATCGCGGACCAAACTTCAAGCCAAGCGTTATCTTTAATGACAAAAACATTCGAGGCGGGAAAACCCAGTAGTTCAAGAGGTCGCCATGATAGGCCAGCTATCAAGTATCTGAACTAAAACAATAAACTTTTTAATGCCATGTTAACACTTTTATATAAGATCTGATCCAAAATGTAGACTAATATTAATTCATAGTATATTTTCCAAATCCAAAACGGTATCGGTTTCATAAAAGTTCAAACAAAATGTTGTTGGCAATATTCTTCTTAATTAGTTTCATAACCATAATTTGTTCACGGTAATTCGATGTTGATGATAAAATATAAATAAAATTAAGATAAAATATTAAGTAAAAATTAATTGCCAATCGAAGCACAGTAGTGTAATCGTAATGATCAATTTACTTGTCCGCATAATTATCTACTGTATCTATATTTATAACGATGATGTTGGTATATATATTTAATTATATTTAATACGATGATGTTGGCATATATATATATCTTTATAATAGCAGTCGCGCCATGAAAAATCCTACTAATATTATAAATGTGAAGTATGGATGTTTGTGTGAATATCTGTCTTTCAACCACGTGAAAAATACTGGACCAACTGAGCTGAAATTTTGCAGGAATAGAGCCACTATAACAGAAAAGGACATAGGCTTTATTCACTTCCTTAAAATCCCCTCGGGCTACGCCCCGTGAACGTCCTTAGCTTCAATGTTTACATTTTATAAGGATGTAAACACTCAAATACTAAACCTACTGAACTGTGAACAACTGTGAATTCTAAAATTTGACAGTCCAAAGAGCAGAAGTAAGACCAGCTGTACTTTTTATCGTGAGCGAAGCCACGGGCATCTGCTAGTTATTAAATAAAAGGCGAAATGGACTGCAACGCCAAAAATATAATACATCAGTTGGACTGCAAATATTGCAAAAACAATACATAGGCCAAACTTTGAACCACTTGGAGTGCGAATGACTGGGAACATAACAGACATTACACACGAAGACAAAGACAAATCATAGCGAAACATGCCTGTTTCATAGCAAACAAAAACTCGAAGACTGCGACAAACTTAAGGCCATTTGAAAAATAAATCAAGAAGACAATAAAAATATAACGAACACCAATTTAAGACGATCGGAATTGGCCCATCAACTAGTCTTATAGACAGAAACTCAAGTGGCTTTAAATTACCATTAACAGTATAACAAAATAATTTAAAAGGTCGATGACATTTTTATTATTCATCTGTGACCACATACTTAGCCTAATTTTCCACATTATGTCTATTGTTTGTTTACAGAAGTCCTCATAAAATTAAACTGAAGAACCACTAACGCTAATGATTATTTTGGGTACCACTTTAAATCACTAGTAAACAGTAACGTATTATGTATGAATTTTCCATGGACGTTTCAATTTCGATTTCGAAGAATACGGTTTTATAAAATATTTCCTCTATGGATAAACAATTTTAAACATATGATCGGCTCTCTCTCAAAATATGTAAACAAATTAACAACAATAACTTAGTTTTACAAAATCAAAATTTTAGTGAAAATAAATCAAAATTTTTGTATAAATATTTTAATCTTAAGCCACAGCAAACACCGCCGTCAATATGGTAAGTTCGTGAGCCTACATTCAAATATCTCATAGAAATACCATGAGTTTTGCTAATACAGAAAACGACCACATTACATTATCCGCTTCGTTTTCTCCATCGTAAGTGTGGTTAATACAAAGGGATTAAACAAAAAGTGACCAAACAAAAAGGTTTATTTTGTAAATATTATCAGATCTTCCCTCAAATAAGTGTTTGTGTGAGGAAATTAAGGATCTGCGTCCCTATAACGGTATTGTTACAGTGCGATGTATTTTCCTTATCCTCATGTGCGATGTGAGTGTTTTCTTGAAAGTGTCATTTTTGGCCAGCAATTGTTATAATAAAAAATAGCTTTATAACTGTTGTATTTGTGCCTAGAATTAACTTTGGTCTGGTTGACTTGAGGGATACAATCTAGTAGAAGTTACTTTGTACTCTTTTATTGTACCCTAAGAATATGCTGGTAATTGTGATAATACGGTAGTTGTGCTGGTTTCATTGTGTTTCGTCAACTATCAACGAAAACAAACGTTTAAATCGTCTTGCTGTTTAATTACATTTTATGGATTAAAATGTTTAAAATGTGTACATTTAGGCCTACTTATTACTAAAGGGAATGTTTTCCCCGTTAAGAATCTAAAATGAATTAAAAAAATAATATAAAGAATAAAATAACTAATTTTGTTTAGAGATATCGACGCTACTTTCTTTTTTTTATACAAACGACGAAGAAAACCGTAAAAAATTAAAATGATATAATTTAGACGTATTGGAAAGCTGTGGGCATGATCCAGTGTCTAAAACGTATTTTTCATTACACACGAAAGTACACTTTCTAAACGTAAAATGGGCTAAGAAAATAGGTTATTCCCATACTGCACGGCAAAATTACATAACGTTAACTTTCTGTGCATATGTGGTGGACGGAAAGTAACCGTTATGGGATTTTGCGGTGCAGACCGATCAGCTGTTGCATTACTGTACCTCCCACTACTTCACGGCAAAATTACATAACGTTATCTTTCTGTGCGTATGTGGTGGACGGAAAGTAACCGTTATGGGATTTTGCGGTGCAGACCGATCAGCTGTTGCATTACTGTACCTCCCACTACTTCACGGCAAAATTACATAACGTTATCTTTCTGTGCGTATGTGGTGGACGGAAAGTAACCGTTATGGGATTTTGCGGTGCAGACCGATTAGCTGTTGCATTACTGTACCTCCCACTACTTCACGGCAAAATTACATAACGTTATCTTTCTGTGCGTATGTGGTGGACGGAAAGTAACCGTTATGGGATTTTGCGGTGCAGACCGATCAGCTGTTGCATTACTGTACCTCCCACTACTTCACGGCAAAATTACATAACGTTATCTTTCTGTGCGTATGTGGTGGACGGAAAGTAACCGTTATGGGATTTTGCGGTGCATTCCGATCAGCTGTTGCATTACTGTACCTCCCACTACTTCACGGCAAAATTACATAGCGTTATCTTTCTGTGCGTGTGTGGTGGACGGAAAGTAACCGTTATGGGATTTTGCGGTGCAGACCGATCAGCTGTTGCATTACTGTACCTCGACATCAGCACGGAAACTCAACGTTATGAGTTCGGTGTTTTCTTGATACTAAGTTGAATAAACAAAAATATTCATGTTTTTATAAGTTTTTCGATATCGTAATAAAAATAATGTTCATTACTCGTCTCAAAAGTGCTATTGCGGGGCCGATAGCTTTTTCCACGCTCGGCTACGCCTCGCGTGTAAATGCAATCTCGCCCCGCAGTAGGTCACCTTAGAGACTAGTAATGAAAACTACTACTTCGTTGTGAACCAAATCACAGAACCTACTTACATTACATTCACGATTATACATAAAAATTTAAACATATATAGCGATGTATGGAGTTAGCTTAAAATTTTGGAAAGCAATGGTTGGGGGTAAATGAATTGCGGTTGTTCTTGCCGTAATTTATGATAGCCTAGGCTTACTTAACCACAACTGAAAATTCAGTTTTGTGTTTTACAAAACCCGAATGACCTAAATAATTTTTTTGTGAGCACGTTAAAAATGACCAAATATTTATAGACGAAGTGAGTTTATAGACTTTTCTCTCAATGTTAAAAATAATCATCCCTCATGTACAACTGTCTAAGACACACAACTTTCAATTAGAGTAGTACTTCAAGTATAGAAATTCTTGGTGGTATAGAATTATTTAACGAAGACGATTTGGAACGAAAACCCGAAGTATGGCATTCCATAGAATCCTGATGACTGCGTGTAATCTTTTTCTTTGGGGCACAAGTAAATAAATACGTACAGCAGATTTAAATAAATTACAAATAATAAGCAGAGGAACTGAAGGAAGTCAATTAAAATAACTATAGAAATGTTAATATTGAATAACAAACTAATAGTTTCCATTATGTTTCAGAGAGAG
Organism: Flexamia atlantica; assembly: GCA_035578135.1. Lineage (NCBI taxonomy): Eukaryota > Metazoa > Arthropoda > Insecta > Hemiptera > Cicadellidae > Flexamia > Flexamia atlantica. The sequence goes on along the minus strand of JAQJVK010000001.1, from coordinate 129,946,072 downwards.
GTAATATCCGTGCACGTCGGCCAGGCAGGCGTTCAAATGGGCGTTTCGTCTTGGGAACTTTACCTACTCGAACACGGAATCAACAGGGATGGGATTAGGGAAAAAAGAATGGGAGACGAAAGCGATACATTCAGCACGTTTTTCGACGAAATTGACGGGAAGAACAAATTCGTACCACGTGCGATTATGGTTGACCTGGAACCTTCAGTAATAGGTAACGAAAATGTTATAATTATTACTATATGTCTTGGCAGAAAACGATTATCACCATGAAAATAGAAATTGAGACTGAAATCCCGAAATCAAACCCATTAGAAGTTTATCGTTTAAAATTTGTCATCCACAAAAAGTATCAATCTACACTACTGTAAAGGTCGAACAGTTGTGACAAATTAAGTCAAACAAACATTGAACTAGGAAAAAGGGTTAACAAACCCTCGTTTTTGCGGAGACGATGTCTCAGTGAAAGTGACGATGCATCTACAGAACATAAAACCAAGGTTTTTTATTATGTGTGTTTGTTTAATACTATATACGAGTGTGAGATGATAGAATGTACGAGACACGAAATCCATTGGATGGATGTAATCAAAATTAAAGTTTGATTATTTTGTGTTCTGGTTTGAAGGTGAACTGACAAGTCCGAAGTCGATTTCCTGTGTGTAATCGTTTTGCATTAAACATTCATCAATAGTTTTTATTTTATTTTTTAGGGGTCTTTGCTTCTATTGCATCTTTCCTTATATAATAGAATAACTCTTTGAGGGGTATGTTAGTGATTAAGCTTTTCCTGTTTTTCGTCAGCAGCGTTTTAAGAATTGATATGGAAATTTATCTTTTATTAACTCTTGAAATAGGCCAATTGCATTACAGGTCAGCATTAAACATTTAAATACTACTCGTATTAAGAAATTTGTTTGGTGTAAAGATATATGTAGAAGCAGAGGTTAAATGTTCAATTTTGCCAGAAATCCGACCATAACGTCATCACTTCAGATTCCAAAGTATAGACACTGTGAATGTTAAATAACAGATTTCGAATTCCTTCAGTCTAAAGTCAATTAACGTCTGTGATACGCATTTTAAATTCTGCTGAATTCGTAAGCTATGAATACCTCATTAGTTCCTGTCTGATTCGCTGGCTTTCGGGCCTGAAACGACGAAATTGTGTGCAGATCTCACCGAGATCTGAGTGAAGCACACCGCCGCTCAGATTAGTTGAATTTACTATAACCTGGCTGACTTGGAAGATCGTGTGATCTAGTGGGCATATTGTGTAGGCTACGTGTTAATGTGCGCGTTAAACACCATGAGGTAGAATAGTAAAATACCATTGGCCACCTGTAACACCTAGTTAAGACCAGGACACAGCAACGGCTATAATTTGAACCGGAAAAAAGTGCAGGATGAGAGTGGGATGGATGAGGTGAAAGCCTTGTTATTGACAAAGGTAAGTCCTTAGATCAATGCCAGCTGAGTCCAGATTCGAACCTTTGCAAACTGTTCTCAGGATCGTACTAGGGATCAATCTGGCAATCTAATAATTCAATATAATAATTCTGGCAATCTGGATTCACGAAATGCACTGTACCTCTGTGCTCCTCAGTCCCTTAATATTATCTGTATATTAGTCTGTAGTATAGTCAGTTAATGACAGAATTGTCATATATCTGCAGACACGGTGAGGACAGACTTCAAGGAACTGTACCACCCCGAGCAGCTGATCACGGGCAACGAAGACGCCGCCAACAACTACGCCAGGGGCCGCTTTACCACCGGCAAGCCGGTCATGCAGACGCTCGGCGACCGGATACGCAAGGTAGCTTCTAGGCGAGCGGAAGTTAAACACGCTAATTTTTCATGTATAGAATACAGTAACATCAAATTCATCGCAACCACTTTTACAGTATTATCTTTTTTTTACTACTCTTCATTTCAAATATTGAGAAATTCTACTAGAATAGAAACAGCCCCCTTGCTAAATTAGCTGCAATCAAGTGGAATAATACGTATTTTTTACCAACGGAAAATCCCAAGGGTGTTTCCTTTTTAAAGTTTTTGTGGACATATTCCACCAGTTCATACAGTCCAGAGCTGTATATTATCTTAAGTTGTTGTAATTTGCTTTGATTTTCGGCTCTTACCTACTGCAATGAGTTCCTCTAATTATTATATTATTTTTAAACATCTTTTTTCATGATCTATATGCTTTCAGGTGCTTTTAATTCTCCTAGTAACTAGAGAGTATAATACTAGGTACTTCCTGCAAAATTTAAAGTTTAAGAAACTTGACCTTTTATGCAACTCTCTTTGACATTTTTCTATGGTCTAGTGGACACGTTAGGATTATCCCACAAGAATTCTTCCAAATCAGAAAAATAAGACTAATGCCTCCAAACTATTGCAGGTGGCAGACAGTTGCGACGGGCTGAACGGATTCCTTATCTTCCACTCGTTTGGAGGCGGGACGGGCTCGGGTCTGACAGCTCTGCTCATGGACGAGCTCTCCAAGTCTTTCGGCAAAAAGGCGAAACTCGAGTTCGTCGTCTACCCGGCACCCCAGGTACGAGTCACCTCTGCATCAGTGTTAATTCATCTGACAAAAATGATTGAAAAGTAGATGCCTTATGAGTAGCCTACCTAAAACTGAACCATGGACCTGAATCAAACCATGGAATGCAAGCAAACATAAGTACAAATACAGGAACTCCTGTTAAGCTCTCCCAATGTCTTCCCCTAAATCGCACACAGGAAATCCGCGAGAGAGCAGAATCTGATTCTCATAGGTATCAGAAGAATACCTAATAGGTACACAGTGCTCAGCACCCACCCCGCGATATGATACTACAAACGATCCCTCGCCTGGCTGTTGCAGATCTCGACGGCGGTGGTGGAGCCGTACAACACAGTGCTCAGCACACACTCCACGATATGATACTACAAACGATCCCTCGCCTGGCTGTTGCAGATCTCGACGGCGGTGGTGGAGCCGTACAACACAGTGCTCAGCACGCACTCCACGATATGATAATACAAACGATCCCTCGCCTAGCTGTTGCAGATCTCGACAGCGGTGGTGGAGCCGTACAACACGGTGCTCAGCACCCACCCCACGATATGATACTACAAACGATCCCTCACCTGGCTGTTGCAGATCTCGATGGCGGTGGCTGAGCCGTACAATACGGTGCTCAGCACCCACCCCACGATATGATACTACAAACGATCCCTCGCCTGGCTGTTGCAGATCTCGACGGCGGTGGTGGAGCCGTACAACACAGTGCTCAGCACGCACTCCACGATATGATAATACAAACGATCCCTCGCCTAGCTGTTGCAGATCTCGACAGCGGTGGTAGAGCCGTACAACACGGTGCTCAGCACGCACTCCAAGATATTATACTACAAACGATCCCTCGCCTGGCTGTTGCAGATCTCGATGGCGGTGGTGGAGCCGTACAACACGGTGCTCAGCACCCACCCCACGATATGATACTACAAACGATCCCTCGCCTGGCTGTTGCAGATCTCGACGGCGGTGGTGGATCCGTACAACACGGTGCTCAGCACCCACTCCACGATATGATACTACAAACGATCCCTCGCCTGGCTGTTGCAGATCTCGACGGCGGTGGTGGATCCGTACAACACGGTGCCCAGCACCCACTTCACGATATGATACTACAAACGATCCCTCGCCTGGCTGTTGCAGATCTCAACGGCGGTGGTGGAGCCGTACAACACGGTGCTCAGCACCCACCCCACGATATGATACTACAAACGATCCCTCGCCTGGCTGTTGCAGATCTCAACGGCGGTGGTGGATCCGTACAACACGGTGCTCAGCACCCACTCCACGATATGATACCACAAACGATCCCTCGCCTGGCTGTTGCAGATCTCGACGGCGGTGGTGGAGCCGTACAACACGGTGCTCAGCACCCACTACACGATATGATACTACAAACGATCCCTCGCCTGACTGTTGCAGATCTCGACGGCGGTGGTGGAGCCGTACAACACAGTGTTCAGCACCCACTCCACGATATGATACTACAAACGATCCCTCGCCTGGCTGTTGCAGATCTCGACGGCGGTGGTGGAGCCGTACAACACGATGCTGAGCACCCACTCCACGATATGATACAACAAACGATCCCTCGCCTGGCTCTTGCAGATCTCAACGGCGGTGGTGGAGCCGTACAACACGGTGCTCAGCACCCACTCCACGATATGATACTACAAACGATCCCTCGCCTGGCTGTTGCAGATCTCGACGGCGGTGGTGGAGCCGTACAACACGGTGCTCAGCACCCACTCCACGATATGATACTACAAACGATCCCTCGCCTGGCTGTTGCAGATCTCAACGGCGGTGGTGGAGCCGTACAACACGGTGCTCAGCACCCACTCCACAATATGATACTACAAACGATCCCTCGCCTGGCTGTTGCAGATCTCGACGGCGGTGGTGGAGCCATACAACACAGTGTTCAGCACACCCACTCCACGATATGATACTACAAACGATCCCTTGCCTTGTTGTTGCAGATCTCGACGTCGGTGGTGGAGCCGTACAACACGGTGCTCAGCACCCACTCCACGATATGATACTACAAACGATCCCTCGCCTGGCTGTTGCAGATCTCGACGGCGGTGGTGGAGCCGTACAACACGGTGCTCATCACCCACTCCACGATATGATACTACAAACGATCCCTCGCCTGGCTGTTGCAGATCTCGACGGCGGTGGTGGAGCCGTACAACACGGTGCTCAGCACCCACCCCACGATATGATACTACAAACGATCCCTCGCCTGGCTGTTGCAGATCACGACGGCGGAGGTGGAGCCGTACAACACGGTGCTCAGCACCCACTCCACGATATGATACTACAAACGATCACTCGCCTGGCTGTTGCAGATCACGACGGCGGTGGTGGAGCCGTACAACACGGTGCTCAGCACCCACCCCACGATATGATACTACAAACGATCCCTCGCCTGGCTGTTGCAGATCACGACGGCGGTGGTGGTGCCGTACAACACGGTGCTCAGCACCCATCCCACGATATGATACTACAAACGATCCCTCGCCTGGCTGTTGCAGATCACGACGGCGGTGGTGGAGCCGTACAACACGGTGCTCAGCACCCACCCCACGATATGATACTACAAACGATCCTTCGCCTGGCTGTTGCAGATCACGACGGCGGTGGTGGAGCCGTACAACACGGTGCTCAGCACCCACTCCACGATATGATACTACAAACGATCCCTCGCCTGGCTGTTGCAGATCACGACGGCGGTGGTGGAGCCGTAAAACATAGTGCTCAGCACGCACTCCACGATATGATACTACAAACGATTCCTTGCCTGGCTGTTGCAGATCTCGACGGCGGTGGTGGAGCCGTACAACACGGTGCTCAGCACCCACTCCACGATATGATACTACAACCGATCCCTCGCCTGGCTGTTGCAGATCTCGACGGTGGTGATGGAGCCGTACAACACGGTGCTCAGCATCCACCCCGCGATATGATAATACAAACGATCCCTCCGCTTGCTGTTGCAGATAACGACGGCGGTGGTGGAGCCGTACAACACGGTGCTCGGCACCCACTCCACGATATGATACTACAAACGATCCCTTGCCTGGCTCTTGCAGATCTCGACGGCGGTGGTGGAGCCGTACAACATAGTGCTCAGCACGCACTCCACGATATGATACTACAAACGATCCCTCGCCTGGCTGTTGCAGATCACGACGGCGGTGGTGGAGCCGTAAAACATAGTGCTCAGCACCCACTCCACGATATGATACTACAAACGATCCCTCGCCTGGCTGTTGCAGATCACGACGGCGGTGGTGGAGCCGTACAACATAGTGCTCAGCACGCACTCCACGATATGATACTACAAACGATCCCTCGCCTGGCTGTTGCAGATCACGACGGCGGTGGTGGAGCCGTAAAACATAGTGCTCAGCACCCACTCCACGATATGATACTACAAACGATCCCTTGCCTGGCTCTTGCAGATCTCGACGGCGGTGGTGGAGCCGTACAACACGGTGCTCAGCGCGCACTCCACGATATGATACTACAAACGATCCCTTGCCTGGCTGTTGCAGATCTCGACGGCGGTGGTGGAGCCGTACAACACAGTGTTCGGCACCCACTCCACGATATGATACTACAAACGATCCCTCGCTCGCTGTTGCAGATCTCGACGGCGGTGGTGGAGCCGTACAACACGGTGCTCAGCACCCACTCCACGATATGATACTACAACCGATCCCTCGCCTGGCTGTTGCAGATCTCGACGGTGGTGATGGAGCCGTACAACACGGTGCTCAGCATCCACCCCGCGATATGATAATACAAACGATCCCTCGCCTGGCTGTTGCAGATCACGACGGCGGTGGTGGAGCCGTACAACACGGTGCTCAGCACGCACTACACGATATGATACTACAAACGATCCCTCGCCTCGCTGTTGCAGATCACGAAAGCGGTGGTGGAGCCGTACAACACGGTGCTCCGCACCTACCCCGCGATATGATACTACAAACGATCCCTTGCCTGGCTGTTGCAGATCTCAACGGCGGTGGTGGAGCCGTACAACACGGTGCTCAGCACCCACTCCACGATATGATACTACAAACTATCCCTTGCCTGGCTGTTGCAGATCTCGACGGCGGTGGTGGAGCCGTACAACACAGTGCTCGGCACCCACTCCACGATATGATACTACAAACGATCCCTCGCCTCGCTGTTGCAGATCTCGACGGCGGTGGTGGAGCCGTACAACACGGTGCTCAGCACCCACTCCACGATATGATACTACAACAGATCTCAACGGCGGTGGTGGAGCCGTACAACACGGTGCTCAGCACGCACTCCACGATATGATACTACAAACGATCCCTCGCCTGGCTGTTGCAGATCTCGACGGCGGTGGTGGAGCCGTACAACACGGTGCTCAGCACCCACTCCACGTTATGATACTACAAACGATCCCTCGCCTGGCTGTTGCAGATCTCGACGGCGGTGGTGGAGCCGTACAACATAGTGCTCAGCACCCACTCCACGATATGATACTACAACCGATCCCTCGCCTGGCTGTTGCAGATCTCGACGGCGGTGATGGAGCCGTACAACACGGTGCTCAGCACCCACCCCGCGATATGATAATACAAACGATCCCTCGCCTGGCTGTTGCAGATCACGACGGCGGTGGTGGAGCCGTACAACACGGTGCTCGGCACCCACTCCACGATATGATACTACAAACGATCCCTTGCCTGTTTCTTGCAGATCTCGACGGCGGTGGTGGAGCCGTACAACACGGTGCTCAGCACCCACTACACGATATGATACTACAAACGATCCCTCGCCTCGCTGTTGCAGATCTCAAAGGCGGTGGTGGAGCCGTATAACACGGTGCTCCGCACCCACCCCGCGATATGATACTACAAACGATCCCTTGCCTGGCTCCTGCAGATCTCGACGGCGGTGGTGGAGCCGTACAACACGGTGCTCCGCACCCACCCCGCGATATGATACTACAAACGATCCCTCGCCTGGCTGTTGCAGATCACGACGGCGGTGGTGGAGCCGTACAACACGGTGCTCCGCACCCACCCCGCGATATGATACTACAAACGATCCCTTGCCTGGCTGTTGCAGATCTCGACGGCGGTGGTGGAGCCGTACAACACGGTGCTCAGCACCCACTCCACGATATGATACTACAAACGATCCCTTGCCTGGCTGTTGCAGATCTCGACGGCGGTGGTGGAGCCGTACAACTCAGTGCTCGGAACCCACTCCACGATATGATACTACAAATGATCCCTCGCCTCGCTGTTGCAGATCTCGACGGCGGTGGTGGAGCCGTACAACACGGTGCTCAGCACCCACTCCGCGATATGATACTACAAACGATCCCTCGCCTGGCTGTTGCAGATCTCGACGGCGGTGGTGGAGCCGTACAACACGGTGCTCAGCACCCACTCCACGATATGATACTACAAACGATCCCTCGCCTCGCTGTTGCAGATCTCGACGGCGGTGGTGGAGCCGTACAACACGGTGCTCAGCACCCACTCCACGATATGATACTACAAACGATCCCTCGCCTGGCTGTTGCAGATCTCGACGTCGGTGGTGGAGCCGTACAACACGGTGCTCAGCACCCACTCCACGATATGATACAACAAACGATCCCTTGCCTGGCTCTTGCAGATCTCAACGGCGGTGGTGGAGCCGTACAACACGGTGCTCAGCACCCACTCCACGATATGATACTACAAACGATCCCTCGCCTGGCTGTTGCAGATTTCGACGGCGGTGGTGGAGCCGTACAACACGGTGCTCAGCACCCACTCCACGATATGATACTACAAACGATCCCTCGCCTGGCTGTTGCAGATCTCGACGGCGGTGGTGGAGCCGTACAACACGGTGCTCAGCACGCACTCCACGATATGATACTACAAACGATCCCTCGCCTGGCTGTTGCAGATCTCGACGGCGGTGGTGGAGCCGTACAACACGGTGCTCAGCACCCACTCCACGTTATGATACTACAAACGATCCCTCGCCTGGCTGTTGCAGATCTCGACGGCGGTGGTGGAGCCATACAACACGGTGCTGAGCACCCACTCCACGATATGATACTACAAACGATCCCTCGCCTGGCTGTTGCAGATCTCAATGGCGGTGGTGGAGCCGTACAACACGGTGCTCAGCACCCACTCCACGATATGATACTACAAACGATCCCTCGCCTGGCTGTTGCAGATCTCGACGGCGGTGGTGGAGCCGTACAACACGGTGCTCAGCACCCACTCCACGATATGATACTACAAACGATCCCTCGCCTCGCTGTTGCAGATCTCGACGGCGGTGGTGGAGCCGTACAACACGGTGCTCAGCACCCACTCCACGATATGATACTACAAACGATCCCTCGCCTGGCTGTTGCAGATCTCGACGTCGGTGGTGGAGCCGTACAACATGGTGCTCAGCACCCACTCCACGATATGATACAACAAACGATCCCTCGCCTGGCTCTTGCAGATCTCAACGGCGGTGGTGGAGCCGTACAACACGGTGCTCAGCACCCACTCCACGATATGATACAACAAACGATCCCTCGCCTGGCTGTTGCAGATCTCGACGGCGGTGGTGGAGCCGTACAACACGGTGCTCAGCACCCACTCCACGATATGATACTACAAACGATCCCTCGCCTGGCTGTTGCAGATCTCGACGGCGGTGGTGGAGTCGTACAACACGGTGCTCAGCACGCACTCCACGATATGATACTACAAACGATCCCTCGCCTGGCTGTTGCAGATCTCGACGGCGGTGGTGGAGCCGTACAACACGGTGCTCAGCACGCACTACACGATATGATACTACAAACGATCCCTCGCCTCGCTGTTGCAGATCACGAAAGCGGTGGTGGAGCCGTACAACACGGTGCTCCGCACCTACCCCGCGATATGATACTACAAACGATCCCTTGCCTGGCTGTTGCAGATCTCAACGGCGGTGGTGGAGCCGTACAACACGGTGCTCAGCACCCACTCCACGATATGATACTACAAACTATCCCTTGCCTGGCTGTTGCAGATCTCGACGGCGGTGGTGGAGCCGTACAACACAGTGCTCGGCACCCACTCCACGATATGATACTACAAACGATCCCTCGCCTCGCTGTTGCAGATCTCGACGGCGGTGGTGGAGCCGTACAACACGGTGCTCAGCACCCACTCCACGATATGATACTACAAACGATCCCTCGCCTGGCTGTTGCAGATCTCGACGGCGGTGGTGGAGCCGTACAACACGGTGCTCAGCACCCACTCCACGATATGATACTACAAACGATCCCTCGCCTCGCTGTTGCAGATCTCGACGGCGGTGGTGGAGCCGTACAACACGGTGCTCAGCACCCACTCCACGATATGATACTAAAAACGATCCCTCGCCTGGCTGTTGCAGATCTCGACGTCGGTGGTGGAGCCGTACAACACGGTGCTCAGCACCCACTCCACGATACGGTACAACAAACGATCCCTCGCCTGGCTCTTGCAGATCTCAACGGCGGTGGTGGAGCCGTACAACACGGTGCTCAGCACCCACTCCACGATATGATACTACAAATGATCCCTCGCCTGGCTCTTGCAGATCTCGACGGCGGTGGTGGAGCCGTACAACATGGTGCTCAGCACCCACTCCACGTTATGATACTACAAACGATCCCTCGCCTGGCTGTTGCAGATCTCGACGGCGGTGGTGGAGCCGTACAACATAGTGCTCAGCACCCACTCCACGATATGATACTACAACCGATCCCTCGCCTGGCTGTTGCAGATCTCGACGGCGGTGATGGAGCCGTACAACACGGTGCTCAGCACCCACCCCGCGATATGATAATACAAACGATCCCTCGCCTGGCTGTTGCAGATCACGACGGCGGTGGTGGAGCCGTACAACACGGTGCTCGGCACCCACTCCACGATATGATACTACAAACGATCCCTTGCCTGTTTCTTGCAGATCTCGACGGCGGTGGTGGAGCCGTACAACACGGTGCTCAGCACCCACTACACGATATGATACTACAAACGATCCCTCGCCTCGCTGTTGCAGATCTCAACGGCGGTGGTGGAGCCGTATAACACGGTGCTCCGCACCCACCCCGCGATATGATACTACAAACGATCCCTTGCCTGGCTCCTGCAGATCTCGACGGCGGTGGTGGAGCCGTACAACACGGTGCTCCGCACCCACCCCGCGATATGATACTACAAACGATCCCACGCCTGGCTGTTGCAGATCACGACGGCGGTGGTGGAGCCGTACAACACGGTGCTCCGCACCCACCCCGCGATATGATACTACAAACGATCCCTTGCCTGGCTGTTGCAGATCTCGACGGCGGTGGTGGAGCCGTACAACACGGTGCTCAGCACCCACTCCACGATATGATACTACAAACGATCCCTTGCCTGGCTGTTGCAGATCTCGACGGCGGTGGTGGAGCCGTACAACTAAGTGCTCGGCACCCACTCCACGATATGATACTACAAATGATCCCTCGCCTCGCTGTTGCAGATCTCGACGGCGGTGGTGGAGCCGTACAACACGGTGCTCAGCACCCACTCCGCGATATGATACTACAAACGATCCCTCGCCTGGCTGTTGCAGATCTCGACGGCGGTGGTGGAGCCGTACAACACGGTGCTCAGCACCCACTCCACGATATGATACTACAAACGATCCCTCGCCTCGCTGTTGCAGATCTCGACGGCGGTGGTGGTGCCGTACAACACGGTGCTCAGCACCCACTCCACGATATGATACTACAAACGATCCCTCGCCTGGCTGTTGCAGATCTCGACGGCGGTGGTGGAGCCGTACAACACGGTGCTCAGCACCCACTCCACGATATGATACTACAAACGATCCCTCGCCTGGCTGTTGCAGATCTCGACGGCGGTGGTGGAGCCGTACAACACGGTGCTCAGCACCCACTCCACGATATGATACTACAAACGATCCCTCGCCTGGCTGTTGCAGATCTCGACGGCGGTGGTGGAGCCGTACAACACGGTGCTCAGCACGCACTCCACGATATGATACTACAAACGATCCCTCGCCTGGCTGTTGCAGATCTCGACGGCGGTGGTGGAGCCGTACAACACGGTGCTCAGCACCCACTTCACTTTATGATACTACAAACGATCCCTCGCCTGGCTGTTGCAGATCTCGACGGCGGTGGTGGAGCCATACAACACGGTGCTGAGCACCCACTCCACGATATGATACTACAAACGATCCCTCGCCTGGCTGTTGCAGATCTCAATGGCGGTGGTGGAGCCGTACAACACGGTGCTCAGCACCCACTCCACGATATGATACTACAAACGATCCCTCGCCTGGCTGTTGCAGATCTCGACGGCGGTGGTGGAGCCGTACAACACGGTGCTCAGCACCCACTCCACGATATGATACTACAAACGATCCCTCGCCTCGCTGTTGCAGATCTCGACGGCGGTGGTGGAGCCGTACAACACGGTGCTCAGCACCCACTCCACGATATGATACTACAAACGATCCCTCGCCTGGCTCTTGCAGATCTCAACGGCGGTGGTGGATCCGTACAACACGGTGCTCAGCACCCACTCCACGATATGATACCACAAACGATCCCTCGCCTGGCTGTTGCAGATCTCGACGGCGGTGGTGGAGCCGTACAACACGGTGCTCAGCACCCACTACACGATATGATACTACAAACGATCCCTCGCCTGGCTGTTGCAGATCTCAATGGCGGTGGTGGAGCCGTACAACACGGTGCTCAGCACCCACTACACGATATGATACTACAAACGATCCCTCGCCTTGCTGTTGCAGATCTCAACGGCGGTGGTGGAGCCGTATAACACGGTGCTCCGCACCCACCCCGCGATATGATACTACAAACGATCCCTTGCCTGGCTCCTGCAGATCTCGACGGCGGTGGTGGAGCCGTACAACACGGTGCTCCGCACCCACCCCGCGATATGATACTACAAACGATCCCTCGCCTGGCTGTTGCAGATCACGACGGCGGTGGTGGAGCCGTACAACACGGTGCTCCGCACCCACCCCGCGATATGATACTACAAACGATCCCTTGCCTGGCTGTTGCAGATCTCGACGGCGGTGGTGGAGCCGTACAACACGGTGCTCAGCACCCACTCCACGATATGATACTACAAACGATCCCTTGCCTGGCTGTTGCAGATCTCGACGGCGGTGGTGGAGCCGTACAACTAAGTGCTCGGCACCCACTCCACGATATGATACTACAAATGATCCCTCGCCTCGCTGTTGCAGATCTCGACGGCGGTGGTGGAGCCGTACAACACGGTGCTCAGCACCCACTCCGCGATATGATACTACAAACGATCCCTCGCCTGGCTGTTGCAGATCTCGACGGCGGTGGTGGAGCCGTACAACACGGTGCTCAGCACCCACTCCACGATATGATACTACAAACGATCCCTCGCCTCGCTGTTGCAGATCTCGACGGCGGTGGTGGTGCCGTACAACACGGTGCTCAGCACCCACTCCACGATATGATACTACAAACGATCCCTCGCCTGGCTGTTGCAGATCTCGACGTCGGTGGTGGAGCCGTACAACACGGTGCTCAGCACCCACTCCACGATATGATACAACAAACGATCCCTCGCCTGGCTCTTGCAGATCTCAACGGCGGTGGTGGAGCCGTACAACACGGTGCTCAGCACCCACTCCACGATATGATACTACAAACGATCCCTCGCCTGGCTGTTGCAGATCTCGACGGCGGTGGTGGAGCCGTACAACACGGTGCTCAGCACCCACTCCACGATATGATACTACAAACGATCCCTCGCCTGGCTGTTGCAGATCTCGACGGCGGTGGTGGTGCCGTACAACACGGTGCTCAGCACGCACTCCACGATATGATACTACAAACGATCCCTCGCCTGGCTGTTGCAGATCTCGACGGCGGTGGTGGAGCCGTACAACACGGTGCTCAGCACCCACTTCACTTTATGATACTACAAACGATCCCTCGCCTGGCTGTTGCAGATCTCGACGGCGGTGGTGGAGCCATACAACACGGTGCTGAGCACCCACTCCACGATATGATACTACAAACGATCCCTCGCCTGGCTGTTGCAGATCTCAATGGCGGTGGTGGAGCCGTACAACACGGTGCTCAGCACCCACTCCACGATATGATACTACAAACGATCCCTCGCCTGGCTGTTGCAGATCTCAATGGCGGTGGTGGAGCCGTACAACACGGTGCTCAGCACCCACTCCACGATATGATACTACAAACGATCCCTCGCCTCGCTGTTGCAGATCTCGACGGCGGTGGTGGAGCCGTACAACACGGTGCTCAGCACCCACTCCACGATATGATACTACAAACGATCCCTCGCCTGGCTCTTGCAGATCTCAACGGCGGTGGTGGATCCGTACAACACGGTGCTCAGCACCCACTCCACGATATGATACCACAAACGATCCCTCGCCTGGCTGTTGCAGATCTCGACGGCGGTGGTGGAGCCGTACAACACGGTGCTCAGCACCCACTACACGATATGATACTACAAACGATCCCTCGCCTGACTGTTGCAGATCTCGACGGCGGTGGTGGAGCCGTACAACACAGTGTTCAGCACCCACTCCACGATATGATACTACAAACGATCCCTCGCCTGGCTGTTGCAGATCTCGACGGCGGTGGTGGAGCCGTACAACACGGTGCTCGGCACCCACTCCACGATATGATACTACAAACGATCCCTTGCCTGTTTCTTGCAGATCTCGACGGCGGTGGTGGAGCCGTACAACACGGTGCTCAGCACCCACTACACGATATGATACTACAAACGATCCCTCGCCTCGCTGTTGCAGATCTCAACGGCGGTGGTGGAGCCGTATAACACGGTGCTCCGCACCCACCCCGCGATATGATACTACAAACGATCCCTTGCCTGGCTCCTGCAGATCTCGACGGCGGTGGTGGAGCCGTACAACACGGTGCTCCGCACCCACCCCGCGATATGATACTACAAACGATCCCTCGCCTGGCTGTTGCAGATCACGACGGCGGTGGTGGAGCCGTACAACACGGTGCTCCGCACCCACCCCGCGATATGATACTACAAACGATCCCTTGCCTGGCTGTTGCAGATCTCGACGGCGGTGGTGGAGCCGTACAACACGGTGCTCAGCACCCACTCCACGATATGATACTACAAACGATCCCTTGCCTGGCTGTTGCAGATCTCGACGGCGGTGGTGGAGCCGTACAACTAAGTGCTCGGCACCCACTCCACGATATGATACTACAAATGATCCCTCGCCTCGCTGTTGCAGATCTCGACGGCGGTGGTGGAGCCGTACAACACGGTGCTCAGCACCCACTCCGCGATATGATACTACAAACGATCCCTCGCCTGGCTGTTGCAGATCTCGACGGCGGTGGTGGAGCCGTACAACACGGTGCTCAGCACCCACTCCACGATATGATACTACAAACGATCCCTCGCCTCGCTGTTGCAGATCTCGACGGCGGTGGTGGTGCCGTACAACACGGTGCTCAGCACCCACTCCACGATATGATACTACAAACGATCCCTCGCCTGGCTGTTGCAGATCTCGACGTCGGTGGTGAAGCCGTACAACACGGTGCTCAGCACCCACTCCACGATATGATACAACAAACGATCCCTCGCCTGGCTCTTGCAGATCTCAACGGCGGTGGTGGAGCCGTACAACACGGTGCTCAGCACCCACTCCACGATATGATACTACAAACGATCCCTCGCCTGGCTGTTGCAGATCTCGACGGCGGTGGTGGAGCCGTACAACACGGTGCTCAGCACCCACTCCACGATATGATACTACAAACGATCCCTCACCTGGCTGTTGCAGATCTCGACGGCGGTGGTGGAGCCGTACAGCACGGTGCTCAGCACGCACTCCACGATATGATACTACAAACGATCCCTCGCCTGGCTGTTGCAGATCTCGACGGCGGTGGTGGAGCCGTACAACACGGTGCTCAGCACCCACTTCACTTTATGATACTACAAACGATCCCTCGCCTGGCTGTTGCAGATCTCGACGGCGGTGGTGGAGCCATACAACACGTTGCTGAGCACCCACTCCACGATATGATACTACAAACGATCCCTCGCCTGGCTGTTGCAGATCTCAATGGCGGTGGTGGAGCCGTACAACACGGTGCTCAGCACCCACTCCACGATATGATACTACAAACGATCCCTCGCCTGGCTGTTGCAGATCTCGACGGCGGTGGTGGAGCCGTACAACACGGTGCTCAGCACCCACTCCACGATATGATACTACAAACGATCCCTCGCCTCGCTGTTGCAGATCTCGACGGCGGTGGTGGAGCCGTACAACACGGTGCTCAGCACCCACTCCACGATATGATACTACAAACGATCCCTCGCCTGGCTCTTGCAGATCTCAACGGCGGTGGTGGATCCGTACAACACGGTGCTCAGCACCCACTCCACGATATGATACCACAAACGATCCCTCGCCTGGCTGTTGCAGATCTCGACGGCGGTGGTGGAGCCGTACAACACGGTGCTCAGCACCCACTACACGATATGATACTACAAACGATCCCTCGCCTGACTATTGCAGATCTCGACGGCGGTGGTGGAGCCGTACAACACAGTGTTCAGCACCCACTCCACGATATGATACTACAAACGATCCCTCGCCTGGCTGTTGCAGATCTCGACGGCGGTGGTGGAGCCGTACAACACGGTGCTCGGCACCCACTCCACGATATGATACTACAAACGATCCCTTGCCTGTTTCTTGCAGATCTCGACGGCGGTGGTGGAGCCGTACAACACGGTGCTCAGCACCCACTACACGATATGATACTACAAACGATCCCTCGCCTCGCTGTTGCAGATCTCAACGGCGGTGGTGGAGCCGTATAACAAAGTGCTCCGCACCCACCCCGCGATATGAT
Organism: Flexamia atlantica; assembly: GCA_035578135.1. Classification (NCBI taxonomy): domain Eukaryota; kingdom Metazoa; phylum Arthropoda; class Insecta; order Hemiptera; family Cicadellidae; genus Flexamia; species Flexamia atlantica. The sequence goes on along the minus strand of JAQJVK010000001.1, from coordinate 129,929,486 downwards.
ACTACAAACGATCCCTTGCCTGGCTCCTGCAGATCTCGACGGCGGTGGTGGAGCCGTACAACACGGTGCTCCGCACCCACCCCGCGATATGATACTACAAACGATCCCTCGCCTGGCTGTTGCAGATCACGACGGCGGTGGTGGAGCCGTACAACACGGTGCTCCGCACCCACCCCGCGATATGATACTACAAACGATCCCTTGCCTGGCTGTTGCAGATCTCGACGGCGGTGGTGGAGCCGTACAACACGGTGCTCAGCACCCACTCCACGATATGATACTACAAACGATCCCTTGCCTGGCTGTTGCAGATCTCGACGGCGGTGGTGGAGCCGTACAACTAAGTGCTCGGCACCCACTCCACGATATGATACTACAAATGATCCCTCGCCTCGCTGTTGCAGATCTCGACGGCGGTGGTGGAGCCGTACAACACGGTGCTCAGCACCCACTCCGCGATATGATACTACAAACGATCCCTCGCCTGGCTGTTGCAGATCTCGACGGCGGTGGTGGAGCCGTACAACACGGTGCTCAGCACCCACTCCACGATATGATACTACAAACGATCCCTCGCCTCGCTGTTGCAGATCTCGACGGCGGTGGTGGTGCCGTACAACACGGTGCTCAGCACCCACTCCACGATATGATACTACAAACGATCCCTCGCCTGGCTGTTGCAGATCTCGACGTCGGTGGTGGAGCCGTACAACACGGTGCTCAGCACCCACTCCACGATATGATACAACAAACGATCCCTCGCCTGGCTCTTGCAGATCTCAACGGCGGTGGTGGAGCCGTACAACACGGTGCTCAGCACCCACTCCACGATATGATACTACAAACGATCCCTCGCCTGGCTGTTGCAGATCTCGACGGCGGTGGTGGAGCCGTACAACACGGTGCTCAGCACCCACTCCACGATATGATACTACAAACGATCCCTCGCCTGGCTGTTGCAGATCTCGACGGCGGTGGTGGAGCCGTACAACACGGTGCTCAGCACGCACTCCACGATATGATACTACAAACGATCCCTCGCCTGGCTGTTGCAGATCTCGACGGCGGTGGTGGAGCCGTACAACACGGTGCTCAGCACCCACTTCACTTTATGATACTACAAACGATCCCTCGCCTGGCTGTTGCAGATCTCGACGGCGGTGGTGGAGCCATACAACACGGTGCTGAGCACCCACTCCACGATATGATACTACAAACGATCCCTCGCCTGGCTGTTGCAGATCTCAATGGCGGTGGTGGAGCCGTACAACACGGTTCTCAGCACCCACTCCACGATATGATACTACAAACGATCCCTCGCCTGGCTGTTGCAGATCTCGACGGCGGTGGTGGAGCCGTACAACACGGTGCTCAGCACCCACTCCACGATATGATACTACAAACGATCCCTCGCCTCGCTGTTGCAGATCTCGACGGCGGTGGTGGAGCCGTACAACACGGTGCTCAGCACCCACTCCACGATATGATACTACAAACGATCCCTCGCCTGGCTCTTGCAGATCTCAACGGCGGTGGTGGATCCGTACAACACGGTGCTCAGCACCCACTCCACGATATGATACCACAAACGATCCCTCGCCTGGCTGTTGCAGATCTCGACGGCGGTGGTGGAGCCGTACAACACGGTGCTCAGCACCCACTACACGATATGATACTACAAACGATCCCTCGCCTGACTGTTGCAGATCTCGACGGCGGTGGTGGAGCCGTACAACACAGTGTTCAGCACCCACTCCACGATATGATACTACAAACGATCCCTCGCCTGGCTGTTGCAGATCTCGACGGCGGTGGTGGAGCCGTACAACACGGTGCTCGGCACCCACTCCACGATATGATACTACAAACGATCCCTTGCCTGTTTCTTGCAGATCTCGACGGCGGTGGTGGAGCCGTACAACACGGTGCTCAGCACCCACTACACGATATGATACTACAAACGATCCCTCGCCTCGCTGTTGCAGATCTCAACGGCGGTGGTGGAGCCGTATAACACGGTGCTCCGCACCCACCCCGCGATATGATACTACAAACGATCCCTTGCCTGGCTCCTGCAGATCTCGACGGCGGTGGTGGAGCCGTACAACACGGTGCTCCGCACCCACCCCGCGATATGATACTACAAACGATCCCTCGCCTGGCTGTTGCAGATCACGACGGCGGTGGTGGAGCCGTACAACACGGTGCTCCGCACCCACCCCGCGATATGATACTACAAACGATCCCTTGCCTGGCTGTTGCAGATCTCGACGGCGGTGGTGGAGCCGTACAACACGGTGCTCAGCACCCACTCCACGATATGATACTACAAACGATCCCTTGCCTGGCTGTTGCAGATCTCGACGGCGGTGGTGGAGCCGTACAACTAAGTGCTCGGCACCCACTCCACGATATGATACTACAAATGATCCCCCCCACTCATCCCCCCCACAAATGATCCCACTCCACGATATGATACTACAAACGATCCCTCGCCTGGCTGTTGCAGATCACGAAAGCGGTGGTGGAGCCGTACAACACGGTGCTCCGCACCTACCCCGCGATATGATACTACAAACGATCCCTTGCCTGGCTGTTGCAGATCTCAACGGCGGTGGTGGAGCCGTACAACACGGTGCTCAGCACCCACTCCACGATATGATACTACAAACTATCCCTTGCCTGGCTGTTGCAGATCTCGACGGCGGTGGTGGAGCCGTACAACACAGTGCTCGGCACCCACTCCACGATATGATACTACAAACGATCCCTCGCCTCGCAGTTGCAGATCTCGACGGCGGTGGTGGAGCCGTACAACACGGTGCTCAGCACCCACTCCACGATATGATACTACAAACGATCCCTCGCCTGGCTGTTGCAGATCTCGACGGCGGTGGTGGAGCCGTACAACACGGTGCTCAGCACCCACTCCACGATATGATACTACAAACGATCCCTCGCCTCGCTGTTGCAGATCTCGACGGCGGTGGTGGAGCCGTACAACACGGTGCTCAGCACCCACTCCACGATATGATACTACAAACGATCCCTCGCCTGGCTGTTGCAGATCTCGACGTCGGTGGTGGAGCCGTACAACACGGTGCTCAGCACCCACTCCACGATACGATACAACAAACGATCCCTCGCCTGGCTCTTGCAGATCTCAACGGCGGTGGTGGAGCCGTACAACACGGTGCTCAGCACCCACTCCACGATATGATACTACAAACGATCCCTCGCCTGGCTGTTGCAGATCTCGACGGCGGTGGTGGAGCCGTACAACACGGTGCTCAGCACCCACTCCACGATATGATACTACAAACGATCCCTCGCCTGGCTGTTGCAGATCTCGACGGCGGTGGTGGAGCCGTACAACACGGTGCTCAGCACGCACTCCACGATATGATACTACAAACGATCCCTCGCCTGGCTGTTGCAGATCTCGACGGCGGTGGTGGAGCCGTACAACACGGTGCTCAGCACCCACTCCACGTTATGATACTACAAACGATCCTTCGCCTGGCTGTTGCAGATCTCGACGGCGGTGGTGGAGCCGTACAACATAGTGCTCAGCACCCACTCCACGATATGATACTACAACCGATCCCTCGCCTGGCTGTTGCAGATCTCGACGGCGGTGGTGGAGCCGTACAACACGGTGCTCAGCACCCACCCCGCGATATGATAATACAAACGATCCCTCGCCTGGCTGTTGCAGATCACGACGGCGGTGGTGGAGCCGTACAACACGGTGCTCGGCACCCACTCCACGATATGATAGTACAAACGATCCCTTGCCTGTTTCTTGCAGATCTCGACGGCGGTGGTGGAGCCGTACAACACGGTGCTCAGCACCCACTACACGATATGATACTACAAACGATCCCTCGCCTCGCTGTTGCAGATCTCAAAGGCGGTGGTGGAGCCGTATAACAGGTGCTCCGCACCCACCCCGCGATATGATACTACAAACGATCCCTTGCCTGGCTCCTGCAGATCTCGACGGCGGTGGTGGAGCCGTACAACACGGTGCTCCGCACCCACCCCGCGATATGATACTACAAACGATCCCTCGCCTGGCTGTTGCAGATCACGACGGCGGTGGTGGAGCCGTACAACACGGTGCTCCGCACCCACCCCGCGATATGATACTACAAACGATCCCTTGCCTGGCTGTTGCAGATCTCGACGGCGGTGGTGGAGCCGTACAACACGGTGCTCAGCACCCACTCCACGATATGATACTACAAACGATCCCTTGCCTGGCTGTTGCAGATCTCGACGGCGGTGGTGGAGCCGTACAACTCAGTGCTCGGCACCCACTCCACGATATGATACTACAAATGATCCCTCGCCTCGCTGTTGCAGATCTCGACGGCGGTGGTGGAGCCGTACAACACGGTGCTCAGCACCCACTCCGCGATATGATACTACAAACGATCCCTCGCCTGGCTGTTGCAGATCTCGACGGCGGTGGTGGAGCCGTACAACACGGTGCTCAGCACCCACTCCACGATATGATACTACAAACGATCCCTCGCCTCGCTGTTGCAGATCTCGACGGCGGTGGTGGAGCCGTACAACACGATGCTCAGCACCACCTCCACGATATGATACTACAAACGATCCCTCGCCTGGCTGTTGCAGATCTCGACGTCGGTGGTGGAGCCGTACAACACGGTGCTCAGCACCCACTCCACGATATGATACAACAAACGATCCCTTGCCTGGCTCTTGCAGATCTCAACGGCGGTGGTGGAGCCGTACAACACGGTGCTCAGCACCCACTCCACGATATGATACTACAAACGATCCCTCGCCTGGCTGTTGCAGATCTCGACGGCGGTGGTGGAGCCGTACAACACGGTGCTCAGCACCCACTCCACGATATGATACTACAAACGATCCCTCGCCTGGCTGTTGCAGATCTCGACGGCGGTGGTGGAGCCGTACAACACGGTGCTCAGCACGCACTCCACGATATGATACTACAAACGATCCCTCGCCTGGCTGTTGCAGATCTCGACGGCGGTGGTGGAGCCGTACAACACGGTGCTCAGCACCCACTCCACGTTATGATACTACAAACGATCCCTCGCCTGGCTGTTGCAGATCTCGACGGCGGTGGTGGAGCCATAAAACACGGTGCTGAGCACCCATTCCACGATATGATACTACAAACGATCCCTCGCCTGGCTGTTGCAGATCTCAATGGCGGTGGTGGAGCCGTACAACACGGTATTCAGCACCCACTCCACGATATGATACTACAAACGATCCCTCGCCTGGCTGTTGCAGATCTCGACGGCGGTGGTGGAGCCGTACAACACGGTGCTCAGCACCCACTCCACGATATGATACTACAAACGATCCCTCGCCTCGCTGTTGCAGATCTCGACGGCGGTGGTGGAGCCGTACAACACGGTGCTCAGCACCCACTCCACGATATGATACTACAAACGATCCCTCGCCTGGCTGTTGCAGATCTCGACGTCGGTGGTGGAGCCGTACAACATGGTGCTCAGCACCCACTCCACGATATGATACAACAAACGATCCCTCGCCTGGCTCTTGCAGATCTCAACGGCGGTGGTGGAGCCGTACAACACGGTGCTCAGCACCCACTCCACGATATGATACAACAAACGATCCCTCGCCTGGCTGTTGCAGATCTCGACGGCGGTGGTGGAGCCGTACAACACGGTGCTCAGCACCCACTCCACGATATGATACTACAAACGATCCCTCGCCTGGCTGTTGCAGATCTCGACGGCGGTGGTGGAGTCGTACAACACGGTGCTCAGCACGCACTCCACGATATGATACTACAAACGATCCCTCGCCTGGCTGTTGCAGATCTCGACGGCGGTGGTGGAGCCGTACAACACGGTGCTCAGCACGCACTACACGATATGATACTACAAACGATCCCTCGCCTCGCTGTTGCAGATCACGAAAGCGGTGGTGGAGCCGTACAACACGGTGCTCCGCACCTACCCCGCGATATGATACTACAAACGATCCCTTGCCTGGCTGTTGCAGATCTCAACGGCGGTGGTGGAGCCGTACAACACGGTGCTCAGCACCCACTCCACGATATGATACTACAAACTATCCCTTGCCTGGCTGTTGCAGATCTCGACGGCGGTGGTGGAGCCGTACAACACAGTGCTCGGCACCCACTCCACGATATGATACTACAAACGATCCCTCGCCTCGCTGTTGCAGATCTCGACGGCGGTGGTGGAGCCGTACAACACGGTGCTCAGCACCCACTCCACGATATGATACTACAAACGATCCCTCGCCTGGCTGTTGCAGATCTCGACGGCGGTGGTGGAGCCGTACAACACGGTGCTCAGCACCCATTCCACGATATGATACTACAAACGATCCCTCGCCTCGCTGTTGCAGATCTCGACGGCGGTGGTGGAGCCGTACAACACGGTGCTCAGCACCCACTCCACGATATGATACTAAAAACGATCCCTCGCCTGGCTGTTGCAGATCTCGACGTCGGTGGTGGAGCCGTACAACACGGTGCTCAGCACCCACTCCACGATACGATACAACAAACGATCCCTCGCCTGGCTCTTGCAGATCTCAACGGCGGTGGTGGAGCCGTACAACACGGTGCTCAGCACCCACTCCACGATATGATACTACAAACGATCCCTCGCCTGGCTGTTGCAGATCTCGACGGCGGTGGTGGAGCCGTACAACACGGTGCTCAGCACCCACTCCACGATATGATACTACAAACGATCCCTCGCCTGGCTGTTGCAGATCTCGACGGCGGTGGTGGAGCCGTACAACACGGTGCTCAGCACGCACTCCACGATATGATACTACAAACGATCCCTCGCCTGGCTGTTGCAGATCTCGACGGCGGTGGTGGAGCCGTACAACACGGTGCTCAGCACCCACTCCACGTTATGATACTACAAACGATCCCTCGCCTGGCTGTTGCAGATCTCGACGGCGGTGGTGGAGCCGTACAACATAGTGCTCAGCACCCACTCCACGATATGATACTACAACCGATCCCTCGCCTGGCTGTTGCAGATCTCGACGGCGGTGATGGAGCCGTACAACACGGTGCTCAGCACCCACCCCGCGATATGATAATACAAACGATCCCTCGCCTGGCTGTTGCAGATCACGACGGCGGTGGTGGAGCCGTACAACACGGTGCTCGGCACCCACTCCACGATATGATACTACAAACGATCCCTTGCCTGTTTCTTGCAGATCTCGACGGCGGTGGTGGAGCCGTACAACACGGTGCTCAGCACCCACTACACGATATGATACTACAAACGATCCCTCGCCTCGCTGTTGCAGATCTCAACGGCGGTGGTGGAGCCGTATAACACGGTGCTCCGCACCCACCCCGCGATATGATACTACAAACGATCCCTTGCCTGGCTCCTGCAGATCTCGACGGCGGTGGTGGAGCCGTACAACTAAGTGCTCGGCACCCACTCCACGATATGATACTACAAATGATCCCTCGCCTCGCTGTTGCAGATCTCGACGGCGGTGGTGGAGCCGTACAACACGGTGCTCAGCACCCACTCCGCGATATGATACTACAAACGATCCCTCGCCTGGCTGTTGCAGATCTCGACGGCGGTGGTGGAGCCGTACAACACGGTGCTCAGCACCCACTCCACGATATGATACTACAAACGATCCCTCGCCTCGCTGTTGCAGATCTCGACGGCGGTGGTGGAGCCGTACAACACGGTGCTCAGCACCCACTCCACGATATGATACTACAAACGATCCCTCGCCTGGCTGTTGCAGATCTCGACGTCGGTGGTGGAGCCGTACAACACGGTGCTCAGCACCCACTCCACGATATGATACAACAAACGATCCCTCGCCTGGCTCTTGCAGATCTCAACGGCGGTGGTGGAGCCGTACAACACGGTGCTCAGCACCCACTCCACGATATGATACTACAAACGATCCCTCGCCTGGCTGTTGCAGATCTCGACGGCGGTGGTGGAGCCGTACAACACGGTGCTCAGCACCCACTCCACGATATGATACTACAAACGATCCCTCGCCTGGCTGTTGCAGATCTCGACGGCGGTGGTGGAGCCGTACAACACGGTGCTCAGCACGCACTCCACGATATGATACTACAAACGATCCCTCGCCTGGCTGTTGCAGATCTCGACGGCGGTGGTGGAGCCGTACAACACGGTGCTCAGCACCCACTTCACTTTATGATACTACAAACGATCCCTCGCCTGGCTGTTGCAGATCTCGACGGCGGTGGTGGAGCCATACAACACGGTGCTGAGCACCCACTCCACGATATGATACTACAAACGATCCCTCGCCTGGCTGTTGCAGATCTCAATGGCGGTGGTGGAGCCGTACAACACGGTGCTCAGCACCCACTCCACGATATGATACTACAAACGATCCCTCGCCTGGCTGTTGCAGATCTCGACGGCGGTGGTGGAGCCGTACAACACGGTGCTCAGCACCCACTCCACGATATGATACTACAAACGATCCCTCGCCTCGCTGTTGCAGATCTCGACGGCGGTGGTGGAGCCGTACAACACGGTGCTCAGCACCCACTCCACGATATGATACTACAAACGATCCCTCGCCTGGCTCTTGCAGATCTCAACGGCGGTGGTGGAGTCGTACAACATGGTGCTCAGCACCCACTCCACGATATGATACAACAAACGATCCCTCGCCTGGCTCTTGCAGATCTCAACGGCGGTGGTGGAGCCGTACAACACGGTGCTCAGCACCCACTCCACGATATGATACTACAAACGATCCCTCACCTGGCTGTTGCAGATCTCGACGGCGGTGGTGGAGCCGTACAACACGGTGCTCAGCACCCACTCCACGATATGATACTACAAACGATCCCTCGCCTGGCTGTTGCAGATCTCGACGGCGGTGGTGGAGCCGTACAACACGGTGCTCAGCACGCACTCCACGATATGATACTACAAACGATCCCTTGCCTGGCTGTTGCAGATCTCGACGGCGGTGGTGGAGCCGTACAACACGGTGCTCAGCACGCACTCCACGATATGATACTACAAACGATCCCTTGCCTGGCTGTTGCAGATCTCGACGGCGGTGGTGGAGCCGTACAACACGGTGCTCAGCACCCACTCCACGATATGATACTACAAACGATCCCTTGCCTGGCTGTTGCAGATCTCGACGGCGGTGGTGGAGCCGTACAACACGGTGCTCAGCACGCACTCCACGATATGATACTACAAACGATCCCTTGCCTGGCTGTTGCAGATCTCGACGGCGGTGGTGGAGCCGTACAACACGGTGCTCAGCACGCACTCCACGATATTATACTACAAACGATCCCTCGCCTCGCTGTTTTAGATCTCGACGGCGGTGGTGGAGCCGTACAACACGGTGCTCAGCACCCACTCCACGATATGATACTACAAACGATCCCTCGCCTGGCTGTTGCAGATCTCGACGGCGGTGGTGGAGCCGTACAACACGGTGCTCAGCACCCACTCCACGTTATGATACTACAAACGATCTCTCGCCTGGCTGTTGCAGATCTCGACGGCGGTGGTGGAGTCATACAACACGGTGCTGAGCACCCACTCCACGATATGATACTACAAACGATCCCTCGCCTGGCTGTTGCAGATCTCAATGGCGGTGGTGGAGTCGTACAACACGGTGCTCAGCACCCACTCCACGATATGATACAACAAACGATCCCTCGCCTGGCTGTTGCAGATCTCGACGTTGGTGGGGGAGCCGTACAACACAGTGCTCGGCACCCACTCCATGATATGATACTACAAACGATCCCTCGCCTGGCTGTTGCAGATCTCGACGGCGGTGGTGGAGCCGTACAACACGGTGCTCGGCACCCACTCCATGATATGATACTACAAACGATCCCTCGCCTGGCTGTTGCAGATCTCGACGGCGGTGGTGGAGCCGTACAACACGGTGTTCAGCACCCACCCCACGATATGATACTACAAGCGATCCCTCGGCTGGCTGTTGCAGATCTCGACGGCGGTGGTGGAGCCGTAAAACACGGTGCTCAGCACCCACTCCACGATATGATACTACAAACGATCCCTTGCCTGGCTGTTGCAGATCTCGACGGCGGTGGTGGAGCCGTACAACACGGTGCTCAGCACGCACTCCACGCTGGGCGACTCGGACTGCGCCTTCATCGTGGACAACCAGGCCATCTACAACATCTGCCAGAACAAGCTGGACATCGAGCGGCCGGCGTACTCGCACCTCAACACGCTGACGGCGCACGTCATGTCCTCCATCACCGCGTCGCTGCGCTTCGACGGCCAGCTCAACCTCGACCTCACCGAGTTCCAGACTAACCTGGTCCCCTTCCCGCGCATCCACTTCCCTCTGGTGGCCTACTCCCCCGTCACGTCCAAGAGGAAGTCCAACCACAACCGGTACTCGGTCAACGAGATCACGGCCGAGTGTTTCGAGCAGTCGAACCAGCTCGTGAACTGCGACTGCGACAAGGGCATGTACATGTCGTGCTGCCTGCTGTACAGAGGCGACGTGGTGCCCAAGGACGTCAACGCGGCCATTGCCAACATGAAGAAGAAGAAGAAGGTCAAGTTTGTACCGTGGAGTCCCACGGGGTTCAAGGTGATTATTTTAGTATAAGTAATTAGTAATACTTAATAACTATTTGCTTGAACTAGGGCCGTGAGTTTCCTGACCAAAAGACACTCCAATGATTAATCTTATCTAAATGTTAACCTTAGTAGCCTATTATTAGCATATTATTTTCCCCATTTCTTTAGCGTAGTCTTATTTTCCTGAAGCGACTGTAATTTGAATATCCTAGATCTTCCAAAACCGTCTCAGCACCGTCCAACTTTTCTCATGCTGTTTCTAATGGATACAATATTTTGTCATTAGTTAGGACGCCATATATAAATGGTAAACCTGTTTCACGTTTTGGCATGATTAGAATCATGTTTTTTAATGATAATAATACCATTTAATATAAATATGTTCAAATTACCAATCCAATGAGACAAATGTTTATTGACCTTTGTTTTGATAAGGAACCTTGTTTTTTTAAATACAGTGACAAGATCATATAGGGTCTAAAAGCCTCTAAACATAATTCTTCTTTAATATGGCATAAAATACCTTAATAGAAAACTGGATTTTAGATCCACCATATTATGTTTAAATCTAGCATATGTCTTTGAATCAAAGTATCAGCGCAACATGTTTTTATGTAAACAAAGCAGACTTTTCTAGTTCCCAATGCTTTTTAAATGGCAGGTATTTTATGTATTTCTCATGTTCTGGTGGATTTCAAGAAGTTTCAGTATTTTTCCCGAGTCCCTGGTATAAAGACCTTCAATTTGAGCCCTATCCCAACATCCTTTGACCTTCCTAACACCCACTAGAGGTAGTGAGGTATGAGAAGAAGCTTGAGTTTGAAGTTTCAACAGAGGAGGGGAAGAAATCACTGATGATGTGGAAGTAAACAAAGTCATGTGATTACGCTACTAGTCTGGTAGATAAAAAATACTAAACCAAAACAAAGTGTGGGTTGATATTAGAAACAATGTTTTGCTCTTTGAATAACAATCAATAAACAGGTGACATGTTTTTTGTTTAGCATGTAACACATGAATGACACAAGAAATTCGTTGTTGGATTAATTGATCATATGTAAATATTTATTTCCCCCTCCTGGTAAAATCCAAATTCATCTGGGTTTATTTGTAAACACCCAAACTTCTTCTCAAACCTCACTACCTCTATTTTGGCGCAACAATTTCCATATAGTTGTCATTTAAAAACCATTGGGATCCAAAAACATCTGCTTTGTTTACAATAAAACATGTGGTGCTGTTGCTTGATTCAAAACCATGTGCTAGCAATTAACATATCATATATTTAATTTCGTAAGGCGATTCTTTGCGTCAAAGTTGTGGGCGTCTAGCAAGTCATAGAAAGATGGGAGCGGGCTTAAATTAAAGGTCTCTTTAAAATTCACCAGAAATCGAAAAATAACGTAAAATATCTGCCATTTAAAAAATATTGCATTGGGATCTAAAAACGTCTACTTTGTTTACATTCAAACATTTGGTGCTGATGTTTGATTCAAAGACATATGCTAAATGTTGACATCTGGTTTTTTTTTTAAAGGCAGCTAACTATGTTCAGTGTACTATAACAAATAAATATTTTAACATTAAGATTTTCAGACTTATAACTACGGCTTTGAGTATACATTAATAATTTAAAATTATAAAGAGTTAAGTGCGTTTGTTTCGTTTACGTTATAACGATGCCAATTTAATGCCAAATGGTCGATATAAATATATATGTTGGCGATTTTTTGCGGCGAAGTTGTAGGAGTTTGGCAAGTTGCAGGATAATGGGAGGGGGCTCAAATAGAAGGTCTTGATGCCAGGGACTCGGGAAAAATACGGAAATTTCTTAAAGTTTATCCGAAAATAAGATATAACGTTGAATACCCGCCATTTAAAAATCATTGTAATCTAAAAACGTCTGATTTGTTTACATTAAAACATGTGTTGCTTATACTTGATTTAAAACTACATGCTAGATGTTGATATATGGTTTATTTAAACCCAGCAAAATAGGTTGAATGTACTATAACACATGACTGTTTTTTTTTTGCTTTTAATTTTTCCGTTTTTATAATCTAGGGATCTCAACATTCAAAAGCAAGAGGAATTAAATACGACTTTTACGTTGTATCATGTAGCAGTAGCCGATGCTGATTTAAAGCCTAGTGATTTGTAACACGCGATCGAATAAGCGCAGCCTACAGTTTCAGAGAAGACCTCATTCGTCACTTTTAGGGCCCAGCTCTACCAGTTTTATGAGCGGTCGGAAATGGTCATAGTTTTGACCGAGAAAGAACAGTGTGCTGCACTAAAAGCTATTGAATGAAACATCAAATTTAAATTTGATCCTACCAAAAAGGTTCGCCTTTAAATTTGGCTAGTCAAAAGTTTATTTAATCTTGAATCTACCAAGACAAAGCAGTATTTACTCCCGGGCAACCATAAAAAATCTTTAATATGGGTCTACTACACCAAACATCTACCAAACTCAATCCCCCCAAGTTTGAGTTTTTGTAATTATCTACTATTTACCAAACTCAAGGTCTCCAAACGTAACTTTCTTATGATATAGAGCCAAAGTCTCCAACGTGGAACGTGGAGTCGTCAACGGGAGACCATTTTCTGATTTCATCCTTATTTATTTGCTTATCTTTTGGGAAATAAATTAAGTGCTACAGTCTGTGGTTAACCTTAAGAATTTCTGCAAACCATGTCCATATGTTTAATTGTAAACAAAGTGGAATGAGTTTGTTTTGAGAACGGCGGATGGCGCCACTGTTCCAAAAAATTCAGCTCTTTACTGAAGTAACGCCCTTTCTTAAAATTCTGATACGTACTAGCAAATGTCAAAACATCTTTAACATTACTCTTTAAACGCTTAATTCCGTCAAACTGTTACCGAGCTGGGAGTGTGAAGGAAACATTAAACATCCAGCATTTGCATTTTAGTTTTAGGGGCTTTTGCCCCTACAAGCCACTAGTGGTGGTTTTAAGCCAGTATACTACTGTGGAGGTATTTTCTTACTATAATAGAGAACGATTGTTTGATTAGAACTTTCCCCTATTATGATTAGGGGCTTTTGGCCCCTTTAAGGTACTAGTCTGTATTTAGTTTCCTAGTGGGAAGTGTAGATTATTTACAATAATATGTATATGCCAGTTATTTCCTTAAAACAATTAAATCTCTTATTAAATATTTGCTTTTGAAATTAAAATTTCTTTCCTACAATTTTTTGATATTTTTTACTAAAAAACTACAGTTCTAAATCTATTGCCGTAATTGTCTCCCATCTACAGACTTCACTTATGGACAAGCGAAGGGTTGAGTAGAATTACATGACATATAAATAACTATAAAATATACACCGACCTTTGACCAGTTGTAGCTCAGCGTGTATTTGTTTGTATTTGTTTAATAAACCATTTATTAGACCACACACCAGCGTGCCTGGTATGAAAGCTGAAGAGGGTTGTTTGTTGCGGTTGCAGGTAGGTATCAACCAGGAGGCGCCCAAGTCGCTGGCCACGGGCGACATGCCGGACGTGCCGCGGGCCGTGGCCATGCTGGCCAACACGTCGGCCATCGCCGAGCCTTGGGGCAAGATCAACCGCAAGTTCCACCTCATGTTCGCCAAGCGCGCATTCTGCCACTGGTACCTGGACGAGGGCATGGAGGAGATGGACTTCTGCGAGGCCAAGGAGGACGTGAAGGCGCTGGAGATGGACTACCGGGAGATCTGCGCCGACGACGCCGACACCGACCAGCCCGCCGAGGTCTAGCCGCCTCCGGCCGGCCACCACGAGTCGCACGATTGTTTGCCTTTGTTGTACATTTGGGACTATTAAAACACCTTTTCTAATGTGTCATCGGTTTGTTCCAGAAAGATATATTCTATACCTGTAATTTGATATTTGGAATAGATAAGTTATCACACAACTACTTTGTTTTACATAATGTGTTGCTTTTTAAGTAGGCAGCTAAAGAAGAGAAGTCTATTTATTTTTTTTACTATCATTACGTCAAAGTATCGTTATTCAGTTTCCTTGAGCACCTTGTTCGTAAGTAATATATTATTTACATGGTTTTTGGCATTTTGGAATGACAGTACTATAGAATTCTTCATGCTAGAAATATTTTAACACTGTTTAATCTTTCTGTAATAATTACTTAAGCTCAGTTAAGTTCGAACCAGTTTATATGGTAGGTATATTATATAGTTTGCTAATCATAGAAAAATACATGATAATAAGAATGTTAAGGGTTAATGGAACACACAATAAAAAGAATAACGATTCGCTCCCTACTCGAATATGAGTCAGGAAACATTATTTTATTTACAACACTCATAAAAAAGACTCAGATTTCTTCGTATGTATAAAGTATAAAATTTCAAAATATTTTTGCAATATATTTTTCTCAATTACATTCCGGCAAAATGGAAAGTATAATATAAATAACAAAATTATTGAAAAACATATAGATTTAAATTTTATGTCAATGTTTATTTTAAGAAATAACTAAAATACCCATTGAGGTTTTTAGGCTTATGATTAAAACGATTTATAGATCTGAAGTTTTAAAACTATGAGGGATGAAGTGTGAAGTGAAGATAATATCAGTAAGCTATTAAAGACTATTTCTCAAAACTATTTGATTCAATTAGTAAATTTTTACAACCCAGATTAAAAGAGATAATCCTCTTAGATTTAGTCTTTGTAACGCCAAGTAGTTGTAACAGATTACGACTACTTAATTTACGCCCTCCCCCTGAGTGCGTAATAGTATATTACGCAACTAGTGCGGGAAGTAGGTGTTTACGTGCGAGCATGACAGTTCACGCGCGACGCTTGCGGAGCGCGGGAATTTCATGCGAGCAACGTAAACACCTTCCCGGATGAGTTGCGTACGATAGTTTTCGCGACACTACCAGCAACAAATATACAGGGTAAGTAAAAAACAACACTTCTATGAAAGTAAAAGATTTAAAAAATATTAAATAAACTGTAGTGTCAACATACGAACTATATTTATCTGTGCGGGGGAGATAACAAAAAGCGTTATCTCTGCTGTTCAGCGACCGAGTAAGCCTTTCTAGGAATACGTCTTATCGTCACACAAACGGCAACAATTGAATAAATAATACTGCTTTTTATAACTTATCGCTATTAACTGTACGTAGTCGCAACCTGGGAAACCAATTTAGTTACAATTGAGATATTATGGTCGTCATAGGTAAAATGTGTATGTTGTGTTTATGTAGAGTAATGTATGTAAATTGTGTGATATACTTTTTTTCTTGAGTTGGCAACATTGAGCGTTTACCGCACTCGTGCGGTAAATGCTCAATGCAAATTCTTTACCGCACTCCAGCTGATTTGTTACCTCACTACAGCTGATATTTGCCGTACTCTTTTGTAAACGGCGACTTCCCACACTGAAACGGAAGCGGAAATCGGCTACTTACTAGTGTAGTGTTCAAGGTAGCAGGTCTATCTGTGTTATGTAATGTTAGCAGAACTGGTGGCTTCGCTCGCGATAAAATCTCAACACATAACCCTTCAATAATAAAGTTTTGCTTTCTCAGTTATTATTTTTCTTGTAAAAACTAATTTATTTAAACAATTCCAATTCTAAACCATTAATTTATGGCTTTTAAAACAAATTTAGATTGATTTTTTAAACTTAGTAGACCATTAAAGAGCTTTCAATTAAAATATGAATTATAAAATAAAGCAACAGCCAGATTTTTTGTAGACAAAAGCCTTAAAGCCATTATTTTGACTGCTGTTATAGTCAAAATATGACTGGTGTTATAGTCATATGATCGATCATCTGGTAAGAATAGTAATTTTGAATCAAATGAGCTGTACCTTCAAAAGTTAGTTGGAACTAGCAGTTGCCCGTGGCTTCGCTCACGACCATCTTCGACCGCTGCCTAAATGAAGATGGTGCCACATACTGAGTATATGATCAAACAGATAAGGTACAAAAAACTAATGATGACTTTATTTGAGCTTTTATAGTACATATTATATAGTACATATTACCTAAAAGAAAAAACAACCATAGGCCTACAGAAAACAATGATAAAATGAACTATATTTTAAATCAGCTGTAAAGACGCTTAAACCACTTCTTGATTGAATGAAAATTGACAATTTAAACTAAACATCATCCATTAAATTTATGTGGAAAATTTCAGAGCTTTTACTCCGCCGAAAGACCCTTAAAACCTCGAATTTTGAAAACCTTGTTCTCAGCGGATGCTCACGCCCTAAAGGACGTCTATACGAAGTTTCAAGATTCTAAGTCAAGTTCAAGTAGTTTGGGCTGTGCGATGATAGGTCAGTGGTATTTGACAAATAAGTAGATATACTTTCATGAACCAGAAAGGTGTTCTAGGAATTCGCTAAGATCGCATGTCTGCTGCGACGGGAGTATTTAGAACTATTGCGTCCCCCCGCCCGAGGCATTTTTATTTGGCCTCTCTATTACATGCGAGCAAATTCAGGGCCCTGGCGACAAAGCCCCTAAGGGTATCACTGTCTGGGAAGACCCAGTAGGGCTATCGTTGAATCTGATCGCTCATGTATATGTGTGGCTCTTAGGCACGAAATACCCCCGTCGCTGCAGACCGTGCGTACTTTTCGAATCTTAAAGCAGTTTTCTGTTTTATGAAAGTAAATGTACGTAGAATATAAAATGCCTTTATTAAATGAAAACAAAATGAATTCTATAAGTTTTTAGGGTCTATTTTAAACAACAACAAAAATACATACTCATCCCGCAATTTTTGAAAATGCTGTGGATAAAATAACTACATTAGCTCTTTCATTAACAGCTGTTATTAGGAAGGAAGGTCTTTTAAAAATCTCTAGTCAGTGATTTGTTTTATGTTCTATTCCTGGCAGCTGGTTTGTAATTGTACTAAATATCTTACTTGTAACATATGTTTAAATATAAACATTTCATCACTTTATATTCTGCCACAGATGAAGCTCTTTTTCTTTCATCTCTGTTTCTGTTAAAGGAAATATAATATGGGATCTTTGAGAGGGTCTGTGCCGGAGTCCCGAGGGCCAGATCAGGATGGAAACCATTTAGTTGTCCTATTTTACGCCTAAAGAATGAGTGTACAAAATTTCAGCTTTCTAGGTGCATGGGTATAGAATAATTAGTGATGAGAGAGTGAGTGAGTGACGCCTTTCCCTTTTATAAGTATAAGATGAGAAGAAACGTGAGTAAATGGATAATATATACGGAAACTAACGATGGATTAAATGCCATTAATATTTAATACTAAATTAAATGTTACTTTTATAGAGTACATGTCAATAAAATAAATATTAGAAACCAAAATATAAAATTGACTGAAATCATAAAACATCTGTAACGACGAATCCATCAATGAAAGTATGCTTGGAACACTGAAAAATTAAACAAAACATCATCCACTTGAATTATATGGGGGAAATTCAAAACAAACTTGGTCGAAATAAAATAAAACTCGGTTTTTAGAAGCTTGCTGTTTAATTTCAAAAAAGACTTACGCTAGTTTTAATTTGTCTTAATCCTTCTCATACATGCATATAACACAGAAAAAACGTTTCAGCCATAACAGTACTCTAGTTTTTGCGTGAAAAGCGGTCTAAGGTGTGATGTTGAGCGTTACCAACAGACATAGTGACAGAAATTGAGATAAGGCTTGATTCGGATTCTCTGGCCTTCAAAACGCAAAAATAACCAATAATTTCATAATTCTAAGCAATGTACAGACAAAACTCTAATTTTATCTATATAGATTTATACTCTGTCAAATTTGGGCTGCAGAGGTAAAGCAACACACGAAATTGATTAATAAAACAAACCAAGTCCCAAATAACCTAGACCGAAGTCCAAGCCGGTGAGCTCTGCCAACTCCCGAGGTACTTCACAAGGCTGCGTGTGTAATGTGTTTTGTCATTCATGTAAATGGTCACGCTGAGTAATAATTCATCCATAATTAAAAGTAACTCTTCGAATTAATAAGTGTTTGCCGAAACAATTCAAAGCATAATATCCAAAGCGATAAGCGTGTTTGTGTATGCCGGATCATGCGACAGTGTTGAGTGATTGCCACGCGCTTAAAACATTACAAGGGTCCGAGTCGGGCAGTCGCTCACACTTCTTCATTTTTTAAGTAATGGCGGATTCATTTTTGTGGTGTTTAAAAAAAGTAAAATGGGCTTATAAATCTTTACTGCGAATAAATGTTAACATTGCCAAGATTTTACGTAAAAAGTTCTCTACATGTACTTCTTGTGTATACACCTAACGCTAAACAAAAAAGTTAATTGGGTTTTCAACAAGTTTTAATGTAACGTTTTTAAAATAATTATTAATATTACCGTGATTCGATCAGTAAAATAATAAAGCATTACATTAGATGGGTAGTTTTCAGTCAAAAATAAACAACTTGAATGACTATCTACAGGAATTGCACTTAAAACTCCAATAAGAAATATGACCTCCAAACTTATTACATGTAATTTTTGGGGTATTTTCGTATACCAGAAGAAGTTTTCTGTATAACCCCTTTTATTTTTCTGATACGTTAGTAAATGTATTTTTATTAATGATACTTCTAGCAATCATTAATCACTATCATTAATCACTATTCAAATATTATTATTATAACATGTATTCTTGCAAATAAACGATCAGCTGACTTTCGGCGGAAAAGAGCTGCAAATGACGTTTGTAAAACAGGTGATTACGTCGAAGAGTGGTAAAAAAGCTTTTTTTTTAAGATTTACCCCCACATGTTATACATTAAAACACGCGTGTGTGCGTGCAGACTTTCAAACTGGCTTAAGCAATAAAACTTCAACGAAAATTTATATTATATGATTGTTTATTGTTGGGTTATGATATGTTGTCTGAAAACATAATCAATGTGATAATATACTGAAAATAAGGTACTGAGATATTGTAAAGATTGACATGGAAAGGTGGTTACTATACATTTACATTCAAAGTTTTAATACATTTCCTATGTAATCTAAGCTATATTCAGTATTTCTTCAGTAACAGGATTTCATTCAAAACTCATTCTAATATATGGAACAGGACTGCGACAATGTGTATCATGGTTTGAAGCAATTAAAAAAAACTGTGTCATCGCATCCAATAAATGGGCTTTTCAAAGCAAACAGAGATAGCAGGTTTATCGTACATGTGGTTGTTTTTCATTTCGGTTATCAGATTATCCTCGATCAAAATCGCAGTAAAATGATTTTACTTCGTTTTTAAAAGTCATATCTTGATGAAATCAAATACCAAAGTCAGTTTGATGTACAGTGTATGTGCAAGTTTCAGAATAATAGTATTTTAACTGGCTACATCCTTCACACTCTGTTACTAAGCTTGCATTTAGTTCATTTGAAAAACATTAATATACAATGAATGTTGAATATCTTTTCTAAAAAATTTAATCGTTGTATTAAAACGTAAAATATAGGTGGTTTATACTTTGTGTATTTTCCAAAAGTTGTTTTATTTATGGCTATAGCCACAGTTTGTTGTTGTAGTAATTTTTATTATCGACTAAGTTTTGCCCATACAATTTGAAGAAATTACAAATTATTTTTTTAATAACAAAATTAAACTAAGTTGTTATCCGTGGCTTCCCCCACGGAAAATAATTAAAATTTTAACAAGCTAGATATCGAAATAGAAGTTTATCTACGACCATTGCAATAAGCACCAATTATGGTATTATAATGTTTATTGTCATATACATTAAAACACCAAAAACCAAGCAGTTGCATAATGACGACTTTATGATACTGGAGTCACTTAAGAGTACTGGTTCTAGACCAATGAGAGCTCGGCATTTGACGAAAGTAGTGTCATAATGACAATTACGCAATTCGCACATCAGCTGATTATTGCATTACGATTCATGTTTGAGTTGACTTATCCCATCAGCTGATTGTTCAACAACGTTTTTTTGTTTAACTATGCTTATGTGCCTAACCTCAAAGTTGAGTTGACCTATTCCATCATTAGTAAAAGTCATGAGTTTTGATTAACTACAGGGAAAATTTTGTCGTATATTGTTAGTCGTAGATAAAGTGTGTTGTGTAGTGTATGCAACGATTGTATTATGCTTTAAGCCACTCGTGAGATGTTTAGAACACTCGCTTCGCTCGAGATTACATCTCACTCGTGGCTTAAAGGCATTCATTATACAATCGTTGCATAAATATATTTATCGATTGCAAAGTTTCCATGAAGCGTATTAATAATACAGATGTAAAATTCTATTCATTTCCCGTAAGGATAAAATAGGGAGAAAGTACGCAGGTTAGCTGCCACGGTTGTGTAACATACCCCCGTTGCAGGAGATCTGCACTCAGCAAATATCAAATGCTTATGCATTCCTGTTGGAAAATAAAATTTTAATTTAAGGGTAACTATTATGTTGAAAGAGACATATTTTTATTTGAAAATTGAAGTTCTATAAGAGGTGTCTGGAGTCCATTAGTCGTACAATTGTTTATCTGATCGGTTGTCTGTCGCCTCAAATGATGTAACGTAAGCGTTCTATCGAGCGCCATTGGGTAAATGTTTTTGTGGGACACAACAATTATTGTGGGATTGACACAAAGTAATGTATTTTTAATTTATGTGTTTCATTCCTATCCCAGTATAAGAGGGATTGTTTTGCCTCCCATAAACTGCATGTGAGTATGAAAATTTAATTTTACTTAATGAAAAATTTGAATTGTTAAAAGTAAAACATATCGGTACAAAGCAACGATTTGTAAATAACTAGTACACCCGTGCGGCCCTATGCGCCGCAAAATTATTTTGAAAATGAAAGAATAATAAAATAATAAAAAGTTTAATTGAACAACAATTTTGTCAGTCAAGTAGCACTTCTTCGAACACCACGTTAGATGTGGAAAAACATCCATCTGGAAGTACCCTCTGGTTTCCAGTTTCGTTGATGAAAACTTTAGTGCCATCGAATGACCTAGACCTACTAAGGGCAACATAAAGTTGGCCGTGAGTGAATACAGGCTTAGGTAGGTAAATTGCAGATTTAGTTAGTGATTGGCCCTGTGCTTTATTAATTGTCATAGCAAACGCTAACAGGAGAGGAAATTGCAATCTTTGCATCTTAAATGGTAGATTTGTCTCTGATGGACACATTTTGATTCTGGGAATGAATATTTGTTCCCCCTCACTGGTTCCTGTTAGAACCTTGCATTCTACAGTGTTATCGTGTAATCTAGCTACCTGTAGGCGTGTGCCATTTATTAAGCCTTTTGCAGTATTCAAGTTTCTTATCAACAAAACGACTGCACCAATTTTCAAACAAAGATGGTGTCTTGGGAGGCCGCTAATCTCAACACTGTTGAGGAATTCCGTTGGGCATTCCAGTTGTGCATCCATGTTGTCGGCCAGCAATGTGTCAACACTATCGTAAACCTTAATTTCGCCTTGAGTGGTGGATAAAACATCATTATTTATTATGTCACAATCTGAATTCTTTGGGGCTAAAATTGCGCGATTCTTTATTTCCCCAGTCCGAATGCAATTTTCCACATCCGGGTATATGAAATCAATTGGAGAGCCAATACCAAGCAACCTTTCCGGTAAAATAGGAAACCCATCTGACGTCCTAGGCAAAGAGTTGTTCCCCACCTCTAATAAAAAGTTAGCAAAAATATCTTCCCCATCATTTACTCGCATATTCTTTGTAAGTTTCAATTTTTTTATGCAGGGCCACAGTGGGTTATTTTTTAGACAATTCTCAACTATGACAGTACGTCCTGCATGAGGTACCACAGGTAAAGTTTGTCGAAAATCCCCTGAGAATAATACCACTTTTCCTGCAAATGGTAATTGCTTAAGATTTGGATCCGATGACAAATCTCTAAAAAGCCTATCAATGACTGTAATAGCATTAGATGGCGTCATGCTGATCTCATCTATTATAATAAGTTTAGCTGAGTTTAAGTATCGGCCATGTGGAGAGTTTGGAGTGACACCGGACACAGAATTTTTGCAGGATAGGTATAGGTAGTTTAAACTGATTATGAAGAGTACGTCCGCCTTCTATTAAACTTGCTGCAATACCTGAAATTAATAAATTAATGTAATATATAATGCATTTTTTAATTAAAATATTTATAATAACAAATGTATCCTTTAAAATGTTAAGGTTGTTAATGCATTTATTGGGTGTAGCCGTTATCTACGATTCTATAATAACTTCATACGGGTTTATTTTCATAAAGGTAGTAATTTTCTATATTATTTTCCAATTAAGATAATCAATATTTAATTCTCTAAGTTATTTTGGTAAAATTGAGCTAATATTATGATTTATAAGTTATTTTTTAAACCACAATTTTACCTGTAAAAGCAACAGGAAGTGCAACCATCTTCAAGCTTCCAAGTTTGGCAAGTAAAGTTTTTTTTATATATGTTTTGCCACATCCTGCTGGAGCATCTAAGTAGAACAAACTGGGAGATCTGTCCCGTGATTGGACCTTTTCAATTTATTGAATTTATTGAATTTATTTATTTATTGAATTTATTGAATCAATGATTTTCTTTTGGTCTTCATTAGCTTTTGAGTATAAAGAATCAAACTCAACTCGTTTCATTTCTGTGTTTGCTTGGTTTACAACCTGATTCAAACGAATAACAGGAGTCGGTAAACCGAAATCTCTGCAGCTTGTATTGTGCGTCCTTAAAATTTCTTCAATTTGAGATAGAGCTTCATTCAGTGCTTCTTCCTCCGATGAACCCCGATTTGTAAAATCTTCGATCATATAAGCTTTAAATTCATTCCATAAGTCTAGGCTCTCAGTTGGTACGTTAAGCCCAAGAAGACATCCAAATAAATTACGAAGATCATTAGGTGAAGCATAGTAAACAGCTTCTTGAAGAGTGTTTCGACTCAGTTGCGAGTTTTCAGCAATCCCTCTTGCTATGGCGGCATCTCGGTACGTTTCATAAACATGACCATCAATGGTGCGAATGTCATTAAAACATCTTGCACCTTTAACATGAAGGAGGAGTAAACGAAGATGAAAAAGTTCAACATTCTTTGTAGAAACAACATTTAACCGTTCAATAATTCTATCATGACCTCTTTGTCGCTTCCGCCAAACTTTACCGTTGTCTTGCCAGGTGTAGTGCTTCGGAATTTCACAGTAGGTGTATTCCCTTGCTGATTCATCCGTTTCATTCAAACGAAACCAAGCCATCAGTTTAGTATTTCTTGGTTCTAGAGCTTGTTCTTCATTTCCTTGAACAAAGGTAACTCGTTGCTGGTCTTCCAGGTGGCATTCTAGATTAATCACAGTGTGTGATTGGTGGTGCATCGGGTACTCTTGGATTCTCCACATCGCCTCTGCAGAGCCTACCCACCTGGCGTTCAAATATCCCTGAACTTCATCATATATAATGGTGTCACCATTTCTAAACTCAATTGAAGCAGAGTCAAAACCTTTATAAATATATTTATAAATGTACTTAACAGATTTAACTGTACTGCATATTTCAATATTGATATGAGCATTGAACTTCCTGAGAAGATAGGGGTTATAAGGTACTACAAATCTGTTATCTACTGTTGATCCACGAACAATTACAGTTTTTCCATCATCTCTACGTCTGTAGATAGGGTACCCATTAACATTTTCTCGCGTTTGATCCAGAAACTGTTTTGGGAAAGATTTAGAGCATTTACCTTCAATCATACACGGTGCGTTTGGATTTGTGGTGCCACATGGCCCGTGAATCATGTTGCGAGCAACGATTTCGTGCAGTTCTGGGTACAAAACTGGTTCGGGAATTTCTGCCCAAACTAATTGATCAATGTCATCTGAATCTCTTAGTTTGAAGTCTCTATCAAGAGTTATAAGAATGTGTGCATGTGGAAGGCCCCTTTTTTGGAATTCAATTGTATAAATGCTAGCAATCACTGTACCGAAAATCTTAATATCTGTTATTTCTTTCATGAGTTCTTTTAATTTCTCATGAAATACTCTTACTACTAAATCTGGTCTCATGTTTACGGATTCGTTGTACTTCAGGTTTGATTTAATATCTTCCCAATTTGGGTTGCAAGTAAAGGTAATAAACAGATCAGGCTTACCTTGTTGACGAACTATTGCCATTGCATCCAAGTAATTGCTATGTAAATTTCGATAGCTGCCTTGAAATGATTTAGGAAGTATGACCTGCCGACCAACATTAAGCCCTTCGTTTTCAGCGCGAGCTCGAATAGCATCGTGAAGGTTCATGTAGAGTTCAGCCCGAAGTTTTGACTGTTCACGGCGAATAAAGGCAAGCCGATCTCCCTCTATTCTTGTGAACATATCCACGATATACTGGGCGCGTTCAGCCGCATTCCACCGGTGGGTAACCGATTACCATAGTCACTAATAGGCAAATCCACCGCATCTTGACAATCAACAATGTCCGGTTACTTACCGAATCCACCGTAATCACAACATCGGTGGATGCACAACAATGATCGGTAGATGGTACGTCCACCACTACCGTTCACTTGTTATAGGTTAGTATATTATCCACCGGTGGAATGCGGCTGAACGCGCCCACTGAAGAGATAATTTCCCCCCATGGATGACAGGAGAGTAATCTTCTCTGACCGAAAGTCTGTGAGATGCAAACTGCAACTGAGTCACAGTGTTGCGACGCAAGGTTGCTCGGTGCTCCACTTGTGGCATTTCCCGAAACCAGCCTTCTTCTCCATATGGAAAAAGTAGGGGGTAAGCCATGGGGTCAAGTCCAGAGCAGTGTGCACCTAAATTTTCCGGATATCCATTTTTCGGATATACTATGAACTCAGGGGCTCCCTCAGGACAACCATCATCAGATTTAAATACGGCTGCTATATCATTTGCCGTTGGTAGATTATATCTTCTTTGGTCTCTGTTTCTATCTGAGTATAACACCATTTTGACATTCTGTTGCTGGTCACCTGGTGTTTCTCTTAAAACCTGGCCCATAGTTTTAAATGCCTGAGCATATGGATTAGTTTGATTAATTAAATTTGTTAGCTCAAGCATAACATTTACGTTACAAGAATTATTTAGAGGTGCATCACATCGCATTCTTACCGCTTGCTCTGTATCGTAAAAATATATTTGGGCATAAGAAGAGCTTTCTTGGTTTGCATCTAAATTAATACCTATTCTGTGATGCACCTGGCCGTTCACATAAAGAAGTAGGGTCCTCCTTGGTTCGGTTTTATATTGGCACTGGAACTTACCATAGCCAAAGCCTGGTTATAATTTCTACAGTATTTCTTGAAATGTTTGGCCTTCTGCGAGTCTCCGGTGAACATCTCTTCTAATGCGGGGTGCGATCTTATAGGAGGAAGATCTACTTTTCCCCCGTGACAACATCGGGTGTATTCGCCCCTAGTTCTTCTCTCTGATCGAAAATACAGAGCATTGCAATTTCTGCATATCTGATCCATAGGTCCCAGACAATGCAATGCAGGATTTCGGTTCGTCAAGCCAGGTCTTCTCTCTTCTGCATCACGTCTTATGCGCATCAAATCTCGCACCAATCTCCGTCTCTGCCTGTTTTCCCTATTTACTCTTCGGACTCTTGGCATAATTTATTAAAGTATTTTTTCAGTAAAAACAAAAAAAAACATTGTTATGATATTATACGTTAAGGGTTATAATTTACTATCTCACATCAATGTAAATATATGATATAAAATAAAATAATCAAACATCATATGTTTTTTTTAGATTGTCAGCAAGTAACATATGTTTTGCTTCCAACTTTTTCTTCCTGACAGCAGCTGGAGTTTTATATCAACTTCAATTCCCATGTTAATCTTATGGAAGAAAAAACGTACTTTAGATGCACTTCGTACATTTTTGAAAAATAATATTAAAAAACGAAAACCTTAATGTACAACTACGAATTGGGACAAACATTTTGACATGTCAAACATTAAAATCGGTCCAGAAATAACGGAGGAGTTTTGTTCACAAAAAACAGCCCTCACGTATTAATATAAGAGATAATGATTGACGTCAGTAGAAAAACACTTAAGTTAATGTCTTCTCATAATTTTTATTTTATTTATTTTAATCAACTGCTGCTATTTATTTTTAATCATAATCAACTGCTTTATCATTATAAATTGCAATGTCATGTTGTTTACTGGTTTAAATTTGAAGTCCACGGTCTAGTGTCCATGGTATGGAAAATCTCTTTATTCAATTGTAAAAACTTTGGGATTTTCACTCAGGATTTTTTTTAAGTTAACAGTTATTTGCTTGGTTCTAAAATTTGGTGTAAAAGTGAGTCATGGTGATGATATTGGAGTTAGTGGATATGTTATGAGTTGTGTGTACATTGTGGCGAACTTGCCTTAACTCCTTCTATTATCGATTCTTTTAATCTATGGATAGGCATTAACAGTGTAATAACCATATTTAAATTAGAATATATTTCACACTTATAATTTATTACATTAATTATTATTTAAGTCCTCACTATAACAACATGCTTGAATATAGACACATATACCTTTTTTAAGAGCTTTCAGGTGTGTAAACTATGCAAACTTAATTTCTAAATTTGTCTGGTTACGATTAAAAAACACCCAACGAGGAACTTCATTAAATTATGTGTTATGTGAAAATCCTAAGAAACTGCAATTGCAATTTAATAAAGAGTATTATATTTAAGGAGACCTGTGTAGTACTTTGCCAGGGAGAAGTCTCAAACCCTAAAACTAAAAAATCCAAAGCCAGTTTGCACATCTGCACACCTAGACGTGTGTATTAATAATTAATTGTAGAAGTATAATGAGTGTATAATATGTGGGGTTGAATCTTAAAACAAAAAAGCTTTTTCACCACACTACGACGAAATCACCTGTTTTACGAACGTCAAACGCGGACCAAAACACACGGTTTGCCGCCACAGGACCGAAAACGTTGGGGGCCCTAGGGCCGAAAGTCAGCTGATCGTTTATTTGTTTGAAACAACGTCAGAACATCACACAATTATACGGCATTCAATAGGTTTCAAAGACAGGATAGTTGCGGACATATGATTTTCATAGCTGTGTTTGTTTGAATCATGATAAAGAAGTTGTATCGTCACTCATAACCTTAAAGTTTTGTTTTTATGTGAGTCAAATAACAATCTTTTCCTTTTTTAATTATTTAGGGTGTATTTCATTGTGTAGTGTGGTGAAAAATAGCGTTCGCACCTCGGCCGAAACTCACTCTCGACTTCGTCTCGAATTTGAAATACGATCTCGAGCCTGCAAAACCTCATTTTCGGCCCTTGTTGCGAAATATACTATTGCGATTACAAAGTTTCGATGTAGCGTTTTAATGGTACAGATGCAAAATTTTATTTATTTCCCGTAAGGACGAAATAGGGAGAAAGTCATGAAATCACTTCCCCCCGAATGAGGAAACCGGCTTAAGCAAAAAAAAAAGTTAAATGCCAAATGACAAGTGTGTTACTTTTTGCTAAAAACAATATTTATCCATTTAAGGCAACTTCGTTCACAATAAACATATAAGTAAACCCAACTAAAATGATTATTATATGTCCATTTACCTTATTATATATTCAGATTTGTTTACCCTCTAGTAGTAAAAGTAATCAACCTTAATAGACAAAAACAATATAATTATCATACCACTCACGAAGAGGTAAAATTACTCGGGAAAATGAACACATGTCCACCTGTCATCGGTATAATTTGCACGTGCTTGGAGTCGTGGACAGATGTCATTAAATGATAACGCTCATTTATGTTCTGGCTTTTGACACTGGTGTTCGGGAATCGGTTTAAAACAAATCAGGTAGGAAAGATAAAATTTACTTTAAGCTTACTGAGTAAAAGCTTTTTAGTGTTTAAGTCTATTTTCTTCGTAAAGCGATGACATTTGTATCGGACCTTAAAGGAAACATAGACACATGCTAAACACAACATGCCATTTTAATAGTATCAGCATAGAATGGTATTAGTTTTATACTTGTGAGTTGATTGGTTCGTTTGATTGTTTATCTATTGCTTCTTCTAAACCAATTTACTTTGAGGAGTAGAGCTAGCGTTCTTTAGGAATACATTGACATGACACGAGAATACTTTTTTGCAGTAAAATTTACTTTTGTGATTTGTTGAAAAAGTTGATGGGCATTGTTCAATACTTATGCTTCAAGAAAACTACACCAATGATCCGGTTTTTAATTAGGCATTGGGTAATTATATACAGCAAATGTAATATTACCTACCAGGTTCTCTAAATGGAGGAACCGTTATAGTAATAACGCGTAACCTATATTGTATTATGGTAATAACGCGTAACATATATTAACTTACTATGGCAAATAGCCATTTACAATGGGTTCAAAATTTGAATAATAAATTATCAAAATAATTTAAAATCAAATAACGAAAGCTCTTAAGTTGAATGAGAAGCTTTTGGCTTTAACTAAAGGAAAGACTTAATGAGAACACTGAAAAATTCGTCAGGTTGTCAGTTAAGTGAATTGAAACTAATAGTGAATAGTACACTCATCTTTCACTTTCATTCGCTTGAAAATACCCCTTCATGGCGTCATGTAAGGTGACACAATCAAGCACAGGTTAAATAAATGTGGGCACTAATTTTATGCAATATAGATAAATTCAGTAATTTATTCATTAACGTTGTAAGAATAAAGAATTTTAATATAAAACTATTTTCCAAGAAGTAGTTAACATGTTATGTCTTAGAAAGGTGTATTGGGAATTTGATAAATATTTCCAGTCCAATTTTAATGCAGTTATTTTTCAAACAATAATATTCGGTCTTCTACTTTCTTAAGGAAACGACCTGCTGAATCCGACGCACAGGCTCTGGTGCCATGTCGGCTCATCCCTGTGACGTTCAATCAAATTATAATAACTAGTACTTACTGCCTATAATTTTTATAAATTAGTTTTTTTAATGATTACACCAAGAAACACCCCAAAATCAAAATTTTTCTGTTTAATATGCAAAATATATTTTTTAAACAATATTGTACTTTTTTCATTCTTAAGGACTTGGCCTACTGAATCCGACGCACAGGCATGAGCCGATATAAGCAAAGGACGGCTGTGTGGCCTTGGCTCATCTCCATGACGTTTTGTACAGTTAAATGCCAACTGGGCAACTGCGCCAACTTGCGCATTGCGCAGTGTGTGACGGTATGAATAAAATCATAATAACTAGTAATTATTGCCTAACACAGTGCCTATTGCCTATTACAGTGTGCGCTGTAGTACATTGTGTTTAAATTTATTTTTCCAACTGAAATAAATTTTCGATCATTCATTCAATGAAAAGATTTTACTCAAGGTAGTTTTTCCAAACAAATGTTAGGTAAGAATAAATATCAAAGGAAATAATCTATGAATAGACATATATAATATATGAATAGATTGCATAAGCGAAATTCTTGAATACAAATCGTGGGAACTTGGCAAGACACATGGTGTTGCGAGAGAGCAAAAAATGTAATAAACTCAAAGGTGCATATGATAAAATTAAAGGTTATGGTGCCACGAACTCGGAAAATAGCCTACTTGAATTAGTTGAAATTTATCAGAGAATGAAAACTAATGTAAACTATCTATCTTCATAAAGTATTGGGTTCTAAAACGCAAAACATGTGGCGCTATCGCTTGAAGGTTATAAGGTCATCTATGCAAAGTTTCCATGTAGTGTATTAGTAAAACAGATGTAAAAAACCACAGATGTTTTTAATTGTATTTTTGAATAAAGATTTTTAGGGGCTTTTTCCCCTATTCGGTATTAAGTTATCTGATGACAGAGTTCAGAACAATACTATTAGTGAATTTCATTTGGAATAGAAGGGCAAGAATGGAATTCATGGGCAAGACCCGTTCTGTGAAATATAAATCCCAAATCACCCGGAAAGTTACTGGATAGTAAATACTTAATTTTGAGTAGGTTGACAACGACGTGTGGCATGATCGTCAACATTTGGATTTGGATGCACATTCAATGGTGAACTTGATCATTTGCCACATACATGTAGGGTTACCTCTTGTATTTGGCTTAATATTCCCACTGGAACCTATAAATAAATTGTTGCAGTTTTTTATGTTTGATTAGAAGTATTTTGCTCAATTAAATCTTTAATGAATTCATTTGTTCGTAAAACTGGCAATCTCACTTTCCCATTGTGGCAGCACGTCGTGTATGCTCCATTAATATGATTCCCTATTAAAATACAACGTATTACAAAAACGGTATATATTATTCATTAGACCTAAGTTATTGTTTTCAGGGGGCTTTGCTTTAGTTGTCTCACAGACAGGCACGGCTAAGAAACAGCCGAACAGCCCGAAACACAATTTTCCAAAAAGGCTCTAAAATAAGCTACATCTAAAAAAGCCACTTTGCACGAATACGAATGTGGGATTTTTTTTAGACTCATTAATCGTTTCAAAAAAAATTAAGGTACCGACAGAAATCGGTTCAAAAATAAAGGAGCCCTATTCCCAAAAGTTGGCTTAGCGTATTATAGATATAGAAGAAGAAGAAGAAGAATGTAGTCCTTTTACTTTAGGATAGCAACACACAGATTAGTTAAATAATGACGATATTCAATGATGATACTCAGGACGGCGATGAAGAGGTTGGGTCGGCAGCTGCTGCCACCACCCTCCCTGGCGCCAGGGTTCCACCCCCAGGAGACCCGGGGACCCAGCCTCGACCTCTGGGTCTCCCCCTACAGCAACGCCGAGGACAAGAGGGCGACCCTGGCGGGTCTTGCTGTGGGAACTGACGGTAAGCTGTTTAAACCAATTTATTAGAACTAGGGGCCCCATGCGCAAATTGCGCATTTTAATATTATTTCCGTTTGTGAGAAACTCACCTACGATTTGAAGAAATTTTATAACTTTTTAAACTCGCCGTTATTAATCAAGTAAACATTTCAAGTAGTGAATTAAAGGTCTCACCTAAATAAATAAAAGCTTAGCTGAACAAAACACACACATTGTTCATCACACTATGTACTTTAATTAGTCTTCTGGCACAACAGTAGTTTACCGGAAGTTTTTCTTCGCGTATTCATACCATTAGAACTGCGTACATCATCGAAAGTCGCTGCAAGTAGATAGGTGATGCAGTGTCCCTCGTCTCTCGGCAGTTCTCGGTTCTCGTCGAAGGTATATTATGTTTTTCCCTAATCTAATTGACTCGGTTTTCTCTTTGTCTCTCTCTCCTCAATTAGATAAAAATTAATGTTGATTTAAGAATTATTTTTCATCAAATGTATCAAATCTTGTTAAAAGTTAGTTGCAGACTATTTATTTTTGTTTACACTCTGACTTATATAGGTTACAAATCCATCTGAAGGTAATCAGCTGTTAAATTAAAATCACATTTTAAAACCGTTTTAACGCAAGTTGTTCAGCGCTTGAGCGTTGAAAGCGCCCTCTACAAATAAATCAAAGGCTTGGGGGTCGAAGCCGAAAAAGAAATGCCTATTTTAACTGTCTGTCGCAGGTGCGCTACATTATAAACTTTATAATGACACCTCAATCGTGAAAATCGGTTCAGTAGGACGCCTGAAAAAGGGGTCTAACAGAAAAAAACCTTATTGTATTAAGTATATAGATTATTTTAATTACATGACTGTAGAACTGAGGAATGATAAAATTGCGTTTTTCTGTTGGAAAGTCTACTGTCGATTTGAAGTTGTAAAAAGTAAAACAACTATAAATATATAAAAAATTAATATTTCTAGATGATTAAAAAATCTGGTAATTAGAAACTTTATTGAAGTCAGAATAATAGCGATTGTTTTATCTAAACAGTTAAATGTGAAATCACCAGTAGAGTTGGCCAAATGTAGGTATAATGAATAAATGAATAAATGAATAAATGATTTATTTCCTCAATTAAGAACATTACATAAACAAGATAAAAATTTGGAAATTACCTGATCACAATTCCAGTAGTGTGATCAGTTCTAAAACTACAAACATAAAAAAAACAAAAGTTTGAGTCTAGCAACTAAAAAACTAAATAAAGCCGCTCTCTGCAGTGTATACAAACATATTTTCTTAATAGTTAACTATAAGTAATTGAAATAAATTGCAACCGCTATATATAAACTAAAGGAACTTACAAAAAGAGAACTACAAATAAGTCAAATTAAAAAAAAACTTAGATCCCAGATGGACAACAACCATTTTGATAAGTTATTGGTAAATAAACTTAGTCTGTTTGTCTCACTGATATTAGTGGGAATTTTATTAAAATATTTTGGCTCTAGATAAGAAAATGAATGTTTAAAAATTGATTTATTTACTTTAGGTAATCTAAAAACTCCTCTAATAACATTTCTCGTAACGTAGTTAAAATTTTCATTTCCTCTAGTGCCACTTCTGATAAGAAATAATCTTAAAACTTTGAAAATGAATAAATGCTGCAAACGTAAAATCTTTAACTGCTTATATAACGGGAATGCGCTTTCTCTTCTCCGTTTCCTTAAAATTATTCTTATCAAGTAATTTTGAGAAACTCTTAACTTATCAGTGATGGACTTGTATGTACCTGCCCAACAGGTGATTCCATATTGTAATCTAGAATTAACTAAGGCAAAGTATAGTGATCTGAGAAGCGTAGTATTGCAAAAATTTCTTAAAAAATAAAAGGTTCTTACTGAAGATTGAATTTTACTGTGAAGTTTATTAATGTGTGCTTCCCAACTGAGTTTTTCATCCAGTATTAAACCTAAATATTTGAAACTCTTAACTTTTTCAATTGTCAAACATGAGCATCCAGTCGAATTACAATTTATAGAATGGTATTTCAATGGAGAAGGAAGATCAAAGCCAGATTGTGAATTCAAACCATTCTCCATGTGATACAAATTGAAAAAAAGCATTGTAGATATCCTGTGTTCTTCAGCAAAATAGTATTAAAAATTAAAAACCACTTTGCACAACTACGAATCTGGGAATTTCTGTAGACTCCTTAATCGTAGGCATCGGTCCAACAGGCCATAGTAGCCTATATTTTTGACGCATTGGAAGAAATTCGTTCTAACCAATATTTTTGTCACACTGTGTGTAAGAGTGTTGAGATGAGGTTCCAGGAATATGTTTTGATCACCTACGAGATAAGATATGTAAAACTGTATATATAATTAAATAAATATAAGCCACTGTATACCAACATTTAGCCCACTCTGTATAACATTACTATTTGTAAAAGGAAAGCTAAAGTTAATTGATTGATTAGAAAACACTTTATTTTTGCAACATAAATAAAAAAAGACTTAAAGAGATACATGAAAAGAATATTTTGAGAGAATAGACAGATTGGGTTTATTACATAAATCTATGCCATTTTAGGTAAGCTTAAGAAGAAACCTCGTGACATTGACTCTGCCAGTGAAAACAACGCGATGCAGAAGGTGACGAGGCCCTATATCTTGCTGGGGCAGTGCTTCGCGCTCATCCCTGTGCGGGGGATAATGAGTAACGACCCAAAGGACTTAGTGTAAGTAACTTATAATTTTTATGATTTAAAATAGGTATTCCACAAGCCTTTATTGTGTTTTTAAATTCCCTAAATTGATAATCTCTGGTGTAAACCCAATTTTGTGAACCTGAAACTGGAAAACGTCCTCAATTTTATTTCTAAACAAAAGTTATAAAAGATACTTGGTTTGGAATAATTAAGCCCTAGTTTAAGAAAACGATTGTAGTGTATATGAAGAATGGCTAGATTGAGTGAGAACTGGCCATGAAGAATTGACAAAATACATCAATGAATCTGGCAGTCACAAATTTTCAAGATATAGAAACTGTTAGGTAAAAAACCCAACAAATAATAATTCTTTCATGAAAAAGGTAAACAAAAATGTTAAAACAATCCAAATGTAAAAAACTAATTTTTTATAAGTAAGTTATAAAGTAACTTTCTTACCTAATAAAATAGCGGACTTTACTCCAACTAAAGTGTAACACGAAGAGCACTTGCCAAGACACATGATGCTGCGAGAGAGCAAAAATTTTAATAAACTCAAAGGTACATATGATAAAATTAAATGTTATGGTGCCAGGAGGGGGGTCATGGTACGTTTTAATTTGTCGTTTGCTCAGAAACAGCTTAAAAACTATTTTAGCGTTTATAGTAGAGACTCAATCAATAACTAAACTTTAGAGCCAATACTTAAAAAATCAATAGACTAAAAATTCACGAGTACGTATGTTTTGCCCCCTTGAATTCCTCTAACGAAAATTAAAATTTTTAATTTGTAAACGCTCGTCCAGGTTCGGTTGGCAGGCCAGGCGGGTCATGTACGTGCTGGCGGTGCTGACGCTGGCGTCGGCGATGGCGGTGCTGCACGTATGTTCAGTTCAGTCACTCTGTACTCTGCGTCCAGGTTCTGTTGGCAGGCCAGGCGGGTCATGTACGTGCTAGCTAGCGGTGCTGACGTTGGCGACGGCGATGGCGGTGCTGTACGTATGTCCAGTTCAGTCACTCTGTACTCTGCGTCCAAGTTCTGTTGGCAGGCCAGGCGGGTCATGTACGTGCTGGCGGTGCAGACGTTGGCGACGGCGATGGCGGTGCTGTACGTATGTCCAGTTCAGTCACTCTGTACTCTGCGTCCAGGTTCTGTTGGCAGGCCAGGCGGGTCATGTACGTGCTGGCGGTGCTGACGTTGGCGACGGCGATGGCGGTGCTGCACGTATGTCCAGTTCAGTCACTCTGTACTCTGCGTCCAGGTTCTGTTGGCAGGCCAGGCGGGTCATGTACGTGCTGGCGGTGCTGACGTTGGCGACGGCGATGGCGGTGCTGCACGTATGTCCAGTTCAGTCACTCTGTACTCTGCGTCCAAGTTCTGTTGGCAGGCCAGGCGGGTCATGTACGTGCTGGTGGTGCTGACGTTGGCGACGGCGATGGCGGTGCTGCAAGTGTCCAGTTCAGTCACTCTGTACTCTGCGTCCAGGTTCTGTTGGCAGGCCAGGCGGGTCATGTACGTGCTGGCGGTGCTGACGTTGGCGACGGCGATGGCGGTGCTGCACGTATGTTCAGTTCAGTCACTCTGTACTCTGCGTCCAGGTTCTGTTGGCAGGCCAGGCGGGTCATGTACGTGCTGGCGGTGCAGACGTTAGCGACGGCGATGGCGGTGCTGCACGTATGTTCAGTTCAGTCACTCTGTACTCTGCGTCCAGGTTCTGTTGGCAGGCCAGGCGGGTCATGTACGTGCTAGCTAGCGGTGCTGACGTTGGCGACGGCGATGGCGGTGCTGCACGTATGTCCAGTTCAGTCACTCTGTACTCTGCGTCCAAGTTCTGTTGGCAGGCCAGGCGGGTCATGTACGTGCTGGCGGTGCTGACGTTGGCGACGGCGATGGCGGTGCTGCAAGTGTCCAGTTCAGTCACTCTGTACTCTGCGTCCAGGTTCTGTTGGCAGGCCAGGCGGGTCATGTACGTGCTGGCGGTGCTGACGTTGGCGACGGCGATGGCGGTGCTGCAGATGTCCAGTTCAGTCACTCTGTACTCTGCGTCCAGGTTCTGTTGGCAGGCCAGGCGGGTCATGTACGTGCTGGCGGTGCTGACGTTGGCGATGGCGATGGCGGTGCTGCACGTATGTCCAGTTCAGTCACTCTGTACTCTGCGTCCAGGTTCTGTTGGCAGGCCAGGCGGGTCATGTACGTGCTGGCGGTGCTGACGTTGGCGACGGCGATGGCGGTGCTGCATGTAGGCTATGTCCAGTTCAGTCACTCTGTACTCTGCCTCCAGGTTCTGTTGGCAGGCCAGGCGGGTCATGTACGTGCTGGCGGTGCTGACGTTGGCGATGGCGATGGCGGTGCTGCACGTATGTCCAGTTCAGTCACTCTGTACTCTGCGTCCAGGTTCTGTTGGCAGGCCAGGCGGGTCATGTACGTGCTGGCGGTGCTGACGTTGGCGATGGCGATGGCGGTGCTGCACGTATGTCCAGTTCAGTCACTCTGTACTCTGCGTCCAGGTTCTGTTGGCAGGCCAGGCGGGTCATGTACGTGCTGGCGGTGCTGACGTTGGCGACGGCGATGGCGGTGCTGCAGATGTCCAGTTCAGTCACTCTGTACTCTGCGTCCAGGTTCTGTTGGCAGGCCAGGCGGGTCATGTACGTGCTGGCGGTGCTGACGTTGGCGATGGCGATGGCGGTGCTGCACGTATGTCCAGTTCAGTCACTCTGTACTCTGCGTCCAGGTTCTGTTGGCAGGCCAGGCGGGTCATGTACGTGCTGGCGGTGCTGACGTTGGCGACGGCGATGGCGGTGCTGCAGATGTCCAGTTCAGTCACTCTGTACTCTGCGTCCAGGTTCTGTTGGCAGGCCAGGCGGGTCATGTACGTGCTGGCGGTGCTGACGTTGGCGATGGCGATGGCGGTGCTGCACGTATGTCCAGTTCAGTCACTCTGTACTCTGCGTCCAGGTTCTGTTGGCAGGCCAGGCGGGTTATGTACGTGCTGGCGGTGCTGACGCTGGCGACGGCGATGGCGGTGCTGCAGATGTCCAGTTCAGTCACTCTGTACGGCCTCAACTACCGCAGTGTCGGTGAGTAGTGTCATAACCTATACGCACATATAACCCACCGTTATATGTAGAAAGGGAGAGAGTGATCCGTACAGTTTTATTGTTTTAACTGGTTTCCAATGGTCACTGTTTCAGTCTATTTTTAGCAATTATATTTATTTATGTCTGACTATCCATGTGAATTATTTTTAAATTAAGGTGCATCTGCAAGGGTTGGTGACCCCGATACGGCTCTGCCTCTGGGGACCTAATTTTTTGTCAGATATCTTGTTAAATTTTATTTACAATTCATATTTTTATATACTTACTATGGGCCCCATGCGCAAATTGCGCATTTTAATATTATTTCCGTTTGTGAGAAACTCACCTACGATTTGAAGAAATTTTATAACTTTTTTAACTCGCCGTTATTAATCAAGTAAATATTTCAAGTGAATTTAAAGGTCTCATCTAAATAAATAAAAGCTTAGCTGAACAAAACACACTCATTGTTCATCACACTATGTACTTTAATTAGTCTTCTGGCACAACAGTAGTTTACCGGAGGTTTTTCTTCGCGTATTCATACCATTAGAACTGCGTACATCATCGCAAGTCGCTGCAAGTAGATAGGTGATGCAGTGTCCCTCGTCTCTCGGCAGTTCTCGGTTCTCGTCGAAGGTATATTATGTTTTTCCCTAATCTAATTGACTCGGTTTTCTCTTTCTCTCTCCTCAATTAGATAAAAACTAATGTTGATTTAAGAATTATTTTTCATCAAATGTATCAAATCTTATTAAGAGTTAGTTGCAGACTATTTATTTTTGTTTACACTCTGATTTATATAGGTTACAAATCCATCTGAAGGTAATCAGCTGTTAAATTAAAATCACATTTTAAAACCGTTTTAACGCAAGTTGTTCAGCGCTTGAGCGTTGAAAGCGCCCTCTACTAATAAATCAAAGGCTTGGGCAAGGCCACACTACACTACAGGCCGGAGTCTCCCCCCCTCCACCCTGATGCCACGTCACTACACCGGCCGAACTACTAGCGCTGTGTTGGAAATAACAACTAAAATCATACGAAAAACGTAAACATTTACCAAAAAATTATGACATTAGAACATTGAAATGTAAACAACAAAAAACAAAACTGTCAAATTTCCAATAAATCATCTGATGAAAAGTAAACAAATTACTTGCGTGTAATGTTTACCAGTTTTTAAGATTATGAAATAAAGTCATGTTTTCTTTAAAAATGTTTTCGACCGTATTTGGTTATTCATTAATTAATGCAGATTCGAAAAAATAATGGTTTCTAAACGAAAACTGAAACGAATTACTTAGGGCACGGTAGTTTTAAGAGTGCGACAGTGAATCGCCATAAGAGTACATTATAAAAGCGTCTGCGACTCCGTCTGATAATGTGACGTCACCAAAAAAGGACTCCGGCCTGTAGTGTAGTGTGGCCTTGGCTTGGGGGTCGAAGCCGAAAAAGAAATGCCTATTTTAACTGACTGTCGCAGGTGCGCTACATTATAAACTTTAAAATGACACCTCAATCGTGAAAATCGGTTCAGT
Organism: Flexamia atlantica; assembly: GCA_035578135.1. NCBI lineage: Eukaryota > Metazoa > Arthropoda > Insecta > Hemiptera > Cicadellidae > Flexamia > Flexamia atlantica. Next base: position 129,890,671 of record JAQJVK010000001.1, on the reverse strand, counting down.
AGGACGCCTGAAAAAGGGATCTAACAGAAAAAAAAACTTATTGTATTAAGTATATAGATGGAATCTATATAATTAATACGCCAACACGAAATTTGTCTTATGAACTCCTCCGTCATTTCTTAACCGATTTTGATAATTGACGGCTCATTGGAAAGAGCGTGTCGCGTAGATTTGCAAACTGGCCTTACATTTTTGAAAAAGTCCCTTGGGCTCTGCCCCATTGGCTTTTAAAGTTCCCATGTTATCCTTATGAAGAACATAATTGTTTACATTTTGATCAGCTGGATAATTTGATTGCTGTTATTTTTTAATTTGTGTAAACATAACCCTCAAGACGGATCGTGTTAGCATGATTGTGTTTTAAATTTGTCGCCATTTGAATTATCGCTCTGCTAGAGTAGCGCACGATTCCGTGCGCCCGGATCCACTAGTTTATAAAAAAACAGGGCAATTTTGTTTTATTTATAGTTTAGTTCAAGAATTTAGTTAGTTACTTATTAATTTTTTATGTTTGCTCGTGTTATGTATTGAAATGTTATGTTTTTTGATTTTTCGAGTTATTAATATTTTTTATGTCTGTAAGTTGCTTGATTGGAAAAATTTTTTCCTCTCTTTCAATCACAGTGATCCGAATGACATATTGATACCATTATTTGTAGTAAATCAAAAAGAAATTTGGTTTTATGCCTTGACACCTTAAAATATTACTTACAGTTAAGCAGTTGTCAGCCATCAGTATCTAATTGTTTTCTTTTAGTGGGACCAGTTTCAATTCATTTACGAATTATCATCAGCCACTATTAAACGATATACGTCGTTTTGTGATCGCCATTAAATAAAACAGTACAAACACATTTTTACATACACTTTTACATACATTTTTAGTAGCCTGTTTGGTTGTTTGAAGACGATCTGATAAGCATGGTGCTGACGGTGGTCCAGATCTCCATATTCCTGGGGCAGGCGCGGTCGTGGCCGGCGGTGATGCGCGAGTGGGCAGCGGTGGAGCGGCGGATGGGGCACTTCCAACCGCCCGTCGACCTCCGGAGGAGAGTCAACTACTACGTCGCCGCTTTCTGCCTGGGAACTGTGGGTAAACGACCGCTTCCGTCGGGTGGAGGTGTTTGTAGATTATTCAAGCCATCCTTTTATAAGGTTTATGTTCAAGGCAAATCCCACTGTATGATGTAAGGATGCCTTTGAGACATTGGGTGCCTTTGAGATGCGTTTTAGCCTGTAGCAAACGTTTTTTCCTGAAAGTGGGTTTATTATTGTGTCAAGCAAGAAGGCTATAACGTAATATTAACAGACAACCAACCGAAAACAAAGACCATGCCACTACAAAATACCTGACTATAATCAGATTTGGGAATGAGACTAATGTTCGATCTGCTCTCTAATTTCCTCAAGCACTATTTATTAACTATTTTATAATAATAATTATTATTATTCTGTATGATGTGTTTAAAATGAATAAACATAGAAAATATGCTAAAAAACGCCAAATTATGAAATTGTCGTTTTATTTATATCAAAGCACGACTTTATTATTATAAAAAAATAGTGGTATGCCAACCTGATGTAAGGATACAAACATGATTTTTTTGCAATAACGTTTTGATTTGTTTTATAGTTCATGAGATCAACCCTCGCCTGGTGTGTTTTGTGTTTCATTCAAACACATTCCCAATAAATATTGGTGGTATTTCTTTTTTTGAAAAAGAAACGGGTATGAGTCAAAGTAGATTTTGACTCAAAATAACACAAAACACAAGCCTAAAGTTAAATGTCTGATAATGTACAATCTTTCAAAGTTGTCAAGGTGCCAACTTTGTTATAACTATAATACCCCCGTTGCAGCAGACCTGCATACTCAGCGAATTTCAAATGCAAAACAACATATTTGAATTCAACATAGCGAGATTCAACATGTTTTTGTAAGCTCCATAAGAATAACATGGGGAATGAGTATGCAGGTTTGCTGCTACGGGTATATCAAAACTGGGTGGTTTTAATTCAATATTTAGTTGATCTGAACTAGAAGAAGCCATTTACCAAGTTTTATCAAGATATGTTGAGCAATAAGCGAGATATAGAATTTTCTTTTATCCCATAAGGTTAACATTGGGACAACGTACTGTGTTTACCACTTTCAATATCTCGGAAACCAATGGACATAGAACAGTGATTCAAGATACTAAATTGCTGGTTTTTTGAGCTGAATTCAATAATGCTAGCAAAAATTGGATAATTTTTAATTTTCTATGTAAAAAACTCAAAAAACCCATTTTGGGGAGGTTTACCCCCCTTAACCCCCCCCTTCCGGTGGTCCGATCGGGCTGGTTCACGAACTCGTCCGAGTGATTACCACTTTACACGTCTGTACCAAATTTCATTAAGATTGGACCATATTTACGGCCGCTATCGTGTTAACAGACGTATATATAGATATATGTATATAAATACCCCCGTCGCAGCAGACCTGCATACTCACCGAATTTCAAGTGCAAAACAACATATTTCAATCCAACATAGCGAGATTTGACATGTTTTTGTAAGCTCCATTAGAATGATATGGGGAATGAGTATGCAGGTATGCTGCTACAGGTATGTTTAAACTGGTTGGTTTTAATTCAATATTTAGTAGATCTGAACTCGAAGAAGCCATTTACCAAGTTTTATCAAGATATGTTGAGAAATAAGCGAAATATAGAATTTTACTTATTTCCCATAAGGTTAACATTGAGACAACGTACTGTGTTTACCACTTTCAATATCTCGGTAACAAATGGACATAGAGCAGTAATTCAAATACTAAATTGTTTGTTTTTTGAGCTGAATTCAATGGTGCCAACAAAAATTTGATAAATTTTATTTTTCTTTGTGAAAAACTCAAAAAACCCATTTTTGGGGGGGTTTATCCCCGTTTACCCCCCCTTCCGGTGGTCCGATTGGGCTGGATCACGAACTCGTCCGAGTGATTCCCACTTTACACGACTGTACCAAATTTCATTAAGATCGGACCATATTTACGGCCGCTATCGTGTTAACAGACATATATATAGATATATATATATAAATCGAACGAATGGTGTTTTTTGCTTCTGGGGGCCTCAAAATGAAAAGTTATCATGGTCTCGGGCTTAGGTCTTACCATGAGACCTACGGTAATAGCTTATTCCTTTGAGGAAATTCGCTAAAACCAACTGGTGTCAAGTTATATCAGATTTTTCTTCAAAGGTTTAAATTAAACTTACCTATTTAGAATTAGCCGTTTTAATCAAGGAATAGTACATTATGAATAGGAAAAATAGTTAACTTTGTCTTCTCATGAAATTAAATATATATTTAACTAAAAACTTATATTTATGACTAATTTTAGCCTTTATTATTTTAAAATTTATTTATTTATTTAGTACAGATATGTCTTAATTGCCATATAAATATAGTTAAGACTGATACATTACAACATTTGGTTTTGGACCAAGAACTGTTTGTGTTCATTATTACTAACATTATTACTTCGTGCCTTTAAAAAAACTTGGTAAAATAGGCTTTAGTTTCATGTTGATTATGTATGGAGTTTTGCAGCGCAAAATACCTTTCAAACAGGAAGTATGTAAATATTTGTGATTTTTTAATTTTCTACGCCGATTCCTTGCGTCATGTCACTGAAATAATGTTGCCAGTAATTAAACTTCTCGTTGGGACAAACTTTAAAATAAAAAAATAACTTATTACCTTAGACTTTAAACTTCAATATGGGTAAGGAATTCCTCACAGAATTTGAAAAGTTCATTAATTTTATCTGCTTTAAAAGTGTCTGTGTATAAGTTCTACTCTTTTAAATTTCTATAGTACAACAGCGTTCATTTTGCACAAAAAGGGGGTTAGTTTACATGGATCGTCATAGCTTGGTACATCTTCATGTCTCTGTTTTAGAATTTTCTTGTGTTTTGAATCTTTATGTTAATTCTATACAACATCAACGCGTCAGTTTCTTACAATCATCTTTGTTAGGTCTTAACAACAAATGGTGAGAAGATGGACACACTACTGATCTACCGATGAACTGATCTCTAAATAACATTTATAAAATAGCCATTCGCCGTAAAAACAAATTATTCAACGCTCAAAACGGCCAAAGAATTAAATTTTCAAATTGGCCCGCTTCTTTGTTTCACATCTTAAATACATGTTGATAAATTTGTACCTAAGCAAATAACATAACTTTCATTGAAATACCTTCATTAAATAGGCATGTTGTTATTGGTACATTTGAAAATCGAACAAAATAGTCAGGCTAAACCGTTAACACTTCAACATCCTTTGCATTCCATGTACATTTACAAAATACAGGTTTTAGCGTTTTAAAACTTTATTTTTTTAGGTTAATATTTAACTAATATTGCTATTTTAAAACTCTAAACGTTGAAAATTCAGCAATGTGTTGAAAAATTACATAAATCAATGTGTACTCACTGTCAACTGATTGTTGGAAAATCCCATCTCCAGAACACCTCCTGAGTTACTTGTGTTCCTTTTTAAGTTCCTTTTTAAGAAAATAAATACAGTAAATTTAGATGATTAAAGACTGATGGTCTTAGTTTCAATAGGGTAAATACTCTTCCTTAAACAATATCAATATTTTAAGAAATCAAAATCATAATGTGAATGAATGTTGCCTGACTCTTGCTAAACCTGCATTCTGGGGGATATCTCTGGAAATATTTCAAATCTTGATCATCTGTTCTGTTACAAACAAATGTGAATTGGAAAAAGTTCAAAGGTTCTAACACAGATAGTAGCACTTTCGCTGGAATTTCAAAAACCTCCTGTGCAAAGGCTTTTCATGGGATATTTTCCAAACCCGTAAAAGGAACATCTAGAGAGTAATAGCTTTAATTTGATACCAAATATGTGTAGAAAAATTAATTTCTAGAGGTCGATTTGCTCTGTACAAAATCCCAGAGATTTTTAGCGAATTTCCCCTATAGGGAAGAAGCTATTACCGTAGGTCTCATGGTAAGACCTAAGCCCGAGACCATGATAACTTTTCGTTTTGAGGCCCCCATAAGCAAAAAACACCATTCGTTTGGATTTTTAGATATATATATATATATATATATATATATATATATATATATCTATATATGTGTCTGTTAGCACGATAGCGGCCGTAAAAATGGTCCGAGCTTTATGAAATTTGGTACAGACGTGTAAAGTGGTAATCAATTGGACGAGTTCGAAAACCAGCCCGATCGGACTACCGGAAGGGGGGGTAAAGGGGGGTAAACCCCCCAAAAATGGGTTTTTTGAGCATTTTACATGTAAAAATAAAAATAATCCAATTTTTATTAGCACCATTGAATCCAGCTTGAAAAAACAAACAATTTAGTATATTTAATCATAGCTCTATGTCCATTGGTTACCGAGATATTGAAAGTGGTAAACACAGTACGTTGTCCCAATGTTAACCTTATGGGAAATAAGTAAAATTCTATATCTCGCTTAATTATCAACATATCTTGATAAAACTTGGTAAATGGCTTCTTCTAGTTCAGATCTACTAAATATTGAATTAAAACCACCCGGTTTTAATATACCAGTAGCAGCAAACCTGCATACTCATTCCCCATGTTATTCTTATGGAGCTTACAAAAACATGTCAAATCTCGCTATGTTGGATTGAAATATGTTGTTTTGCAAATGAAATTCGCTGAGTATGCAGGTCTGCTGCAACGGGGGTATTATATTAATAAAGATTCTTTTGGGTGCTTTAGGATGAAACTCAATACACCTGTTTTTGTACTAACTTAAAGTTATATAATTACGTTTCAGTTCTTATCATAATACGCATCATGGGTCCGTTAACACTGATGACGACATGCTCGGATAGTGTTCTGGAGCGTCTGAAGCTGACGTTTATCGCCAAGTACGTCACTCTGTTCTCGCTCATCGGATACTCTTTTGGCAAGATGTTGGCTATTATCTGGATCTTCATTCAGCAAAACATACTCATAGTGTACGATGAGCTGACCATCGTCGTCTTGGCCTACTGTCTCTACATAAGATTTTACCAACTGAACGAGCAACTGAGCAGAATGAAGGATCAGGTTATTCAATGCATTAACTTAAAAATAAATACCCCCCGTTGCAGCAGACCTGCATACTCTGCGAATTTCAAATGCAAAACAATATATTTTAATCTAACATAGCGAGATTTGACATGTTTTTGTAAGCTCCATAAGATTAACATGGGGAATGAGTGTGCAGGTTTGCTGCTACAGGTATGTTTAAACTGGTTGGTTTTAATTCAAATCTGATCTAGAAGAAGCCATTTATCAAGTTTTATCAAGATATGTTGAGAAATAAACGAGATATAGAATTTTACTTATTTCCCATAAGGTTAACATTGGGACAACGTACTGTGTTTACCACTTTCAATATCTCGGTAACCAATGGACATAGAGCAGTGATTCAGATACTAAATTGTTTATTTTTTTGAGCTGTAAGCTTATTTTTCTCTGTAAAAAGCTCAAAAAACCCATTTTTGAGGGGGTTTATCCCCCTTTACCCCCCCTTCCGGTGGTCCGATCGGGCTGGTTCACGAACTCGTCCAATCGATTACCACTTTACATGTCTGTACCAAATTTCATCAAGTTCGGACCATTTTTACGGCCACTATCGTGCTAACAGACACACACACACACACACACACACACACACACACACATATATATATATATATCTAAAAATTCGAACGAATGGTGTTTTTTGCTTCTGGGGGTTGCAAAACGAAAAGTTATTATGGTCTGGGGCTTAGGTCTTACCATGAGACCTACGGTAATAGCTTCTTCCCTAGGAGAAATTCGCTAAAAATAAATATTTTCCTTAATTGTCTTGGGATTTCATGAATAAGGAATGCCAAGAAAAGAGGGTATTCACTTAAAGTACCTGATGAAATATAGTTCATGTATTGCCTTGTCATTATGTTCAATAACAATATAATAAATGTGTGTTAATTTTAGTTTTATAGGCCAGTCAGTTTAAAACATGCCAAGAAATTTAAGGGAGAATGCCAATAAAAGAGGGTATTCAATTAAATTACCCGATGATATATATATATATATTCATATCTTCTATCTATAGGTTCATATATTGCCTTAAGTCAATAATACTTTGATGTAGGATATTCAATAATGTGCTAGTTTCATAAGCCAGTCAATTTAAAAATGAAAAAGGGCGAATCTCGCAAACGAATATCAAATTCTGATTTTATATTTTGTTAGCATCCCTTAGAAGATTTAAATTCAATTTCGCAACCCTGACACCCCTGTGCAACTTTGCTGTAGTGCTGAAAAACTACCAAATGTAGGTATTTATTTAGATTAAAAATCACCCTTCAGGAAGCAATTTTACTCAACCTAAATCGTTTATGAAGTAAAAGTAGAGAACAATTGCAACAATTTGATTTCTCTTAGTTTAGTGGTTGCGGAGATGTAGGTGAAATCAAAGAATGGCAATTTTCATGAAAACTGAAGATTTATTCTTAGGGCCATTTCTAAGGTTTGTAGCGGTTAAAACTATTTGTCATGGAGAAAAACATAAAATTACGGATTTGTTTTTATTTAAACTATCTTTAATTTGAGACTAATGTGAAGCCTTTAGGTCGAATATTTTTTCTAAACTAGTAAAAAGAATTTGAAATTAACTTTAGGATAAATAATCAAAACATTCTTTGTTTCATAAATAGAAACTTTGAATCGCTGCCATTACGTTTGTAATCAACCTTTTGAGGTACGGTTTGCGGCATTGTATTCTACTAATCAAAGTCTTTGATATAAATCTCGACCTTAAAGATTAAATATTTTATTCTGACTTCTTGTGGGCCGTCCCCCTGGTGGAGCGGAAAGTTTATAACTGCTTAAAAAGGTGGGGTTTCATGATAAATATCTAGAAAGTTATATTACAGTCTCCATGTTGGGTTTGGAAACAATAAACTATGCCTAGACCTTTTAAAGCACGTATTTTTTTATACACGTCATTTTAAAGCACAGATTGCATGAAAATTGCCTATTTTAACTAGTTATATCTCCGCAACCACTAAACTTTGAGACCTAAAAAATGCTGTCAAACTGTTGCAATTTTTGAATTCTTTAACTTCAAAAATGGTTTATATAAGTAAGTTGCTATAAGTAATTAAATTGCTTCCTTAAGGGTGATTTTCTTATAAAAAATTGGTAGTTTTTTACAGTACTACAAAGGGTTACACAGAGCTTTTGAGGGTTGCAAGATTGAATTTAAACTGTTGTGAGGAATGCTATCATAACATACAGAAATCAAAATATGATGCGCGTTTGCGAGGTATGATGTTAAAATTGACAGGACTATTATTCTAAATAAAATATGAAAGACTTTAAAAAGCAGGAAAGTATCCAAAATAGAAATCAATCGGCAATGTAACTCTTTCAGATAGTTCTCAGCTGTTACAGCAAATTACAGTATCATATATTTAATTTCGTAAGGCGATTCTTTGCGTTAAAATTGTGGGTGTCTGGCAAGTCGTAGAAAGATGGGAGAGGGCTCAAATTAAAGGTCTATATTCCGTGATGGCGGGAAAAATACTGGAATTGCTTGAAACTCACCAGAAAACGATAAATAAATTAAAATATCTGCCATTTAAAAAGCATTGGGATCTAAAAACGTCTGTTTTGTTTACATAAAACATGTGATGCAGATACTTGATTGAAAACCATGTGGTAGGCTAGATATCAATATAAGGTAGATTCAGTTTGCTATGAAGGTATTTTGTACTATAATAAATAAGGATTGTTTGAACTTTCTCTCATTAGGGGCTTTTAGCCCCTTCAAGCCACTAGCTTCTATTATTTGTTGTAAATAACTAAAAAACATGAGTATAATACAAGAGATTTCTCGTGCCTTCATTCATCTTACTATTGCTCCTTGCAATCAGTATATTGTGACTAAGTAAAATAAACGGTATCAGGAAACTGACACATACTTTCTCCCTCCAAGTAATTTAAAACCAGAAAACATATATGGTGAAATAAAACAAATTAACAATTAATTATCACGCACACACACACACACACACACACACACACACACACACACACACACACACACACACACACACATATATATATATATATATACCAAATTTTATCAAAATCGGTTAGTAAACAACGGTTGAACATTTACTATAAGAATAACATTGGACAACGTACTGCGTTTACCACCGAACTAAAATATCAATTATCTTTGCAACCAGTTGACGTAGACTAATGATTCAAGATACTAGATTATTTAGTTTTCAAGCCAAATTTAATGGTTGCAAGTGTATTTTCTTTAAAAGTTACATTTTTTGTGAAATTTGAAAAATATGAATTCTTTAACACTTAAACCCCCATAACTTCTGAACCTGAATTTTTACAGATATGCGGGTGGTGTTATTTTGTTTGCCATCTTAAGCACTAAAAACCATGAAATTTTTATCAAAATCGCTAAAGCCGTTTTTGAGAATTATGGATTTTTGTCATTTTTTATTGGTTTTTATGGGGTATATGCCCTTATAAATCAAAAAATCAAAAAAATGAAAAATACGCCTGGAGATACCACGGCTTTATACCTACATGCCAAATTTCATGAAAATCGGACCACTAGCTTTGTTTACATCCACACAGACACACATACATACAGACACCATGCCAAAAACCACTTTTTTGGATTCAGGGAGCACTAAAACGAATTTATCCACTAACAACTCAAATTCGAAAATCTTTTCGAAAACAATACTTTCTCCATATACATTGTATAGGGGGGAGAAAGTAAAAATTGGATAAGTAAAATAATTGTATTTTGACAAACTATATTCTCCAATTCAAGGTACGTTTGACTATATTTAGTTATGATTTTTCGTGCAAACAGAGGCTGCCGATCACCTACTGGGCTGAGACGCGAGAATTGTACAACAGTCTGTCATGTCTGACCAAGGTCCTGGACAAACATCTCTCCTGGATGACTCTCGTCTGCTTCGCCGCCAACCTCTATCACATCTGCTCTCTCTTGCTGAGAATCATCAGGTGATACTATATAGACCATTGTAATAAGCTGTAAGCTTGCAAGCTCGAGATAAAAAAATAGCTTCGAGGACCATAACTAAAATGCAAATTGTTTAACATACATAGTTTATGAGTAGTCGGGCTACGAATAACACCAGTTGATGAAACCTCCGTGTTTTCAGTCCAAATAACAACATGTTGACGAACGTCTCGTTCATGTACTCGCTGCTGTTCACGATGACGCGGACGTTCATGGCGGCGCTGATGGCGGCCTCGGTGCACGAGGAGAGCAAGCGGCCGCTGGCCCTGCTGTACTCCGTCCCCAGCCACTCCTACAACGGTGAGGTACGTCTCGTTAATGTACTCGCCGCTGTTCATGGCGGCGCTGATGGCGGCCTCGGTGCACGAGGAGAGCAAGCGGCCGCTGGCCCTACTGTACTCTGTCCCCAGCCACTCCTACAACGGCGAGGTACGTCTCGTTCATGTACTCGATGCTGTTCATAGCGGCCTCGGTGCACGAGGAGAGCAAGCGGCCGCTGGCCCTGCTGTACTCCGTCCCCAGCCACTCCTACAACGGCGAGGTAGGTCTCGTTCATGTACTCGATGCTGTTCATAGCGGCCTCGGTGCACGAGGAGAGCAAGCGGCCGCTGGCCCTGCTGTACTCCGTCTCCAGCCACTCCTACAACGGTGAGGTACGTCTCGTTCATGTACTCGCTGCTGTTCATGGCGGCGCTGATGGCGGCCTCGGTGCACGAGGAGAGCAAGCGGCCGCTGGCCCTGCTGTACTCCGTCCCCAGCCACTCCTACAACGGCGAGGTAGGTCTCGTTCATGTACTCGCTGCTGTTCATGGCGGCGCTGATGGCGGCCTCGGTGCACGAGGAGAGCAAGCGGCCGCTGGCCCTGCTGTACTCCGTCCCCAGCCACTCCTACAACGGCGAGGTAGGTCTCGTTCATGTACTCGATGCTGTTCATAGCGGCCTCGGTGCACGAGGAGAGCAAGCGGCCGCTGGCCCTGCTGTACTCCGTCCCCAGCCACTCCTACAACGGTGAGGTACGTCTCGTTCATGTACTCGCTGCTGTTCATGGCGGCGCTGATGGCGGCCTCGGTGCACGAGGAGAGCAAGCGGCCGCTGGCCCTGCTGTACTCCGCCCCCAGCCACTCCTACCTCAAATGGCGAGGTGGTAAGCCAATGACCAGAAAATTTAAATACAGTACAACAACTGTTATTGTTGGAAGTCACGAGATGCGCTCTGCGTAAAGATAGGATACAGCTACACACTACGATATAGCTTACTGAAATTAAACTTTGTTTTTTAAGTTGCGAATTTGGTATTTTTAACTTGTTAACGTCACAGGATGCTTCGTCAGTGAACAAAAACTTTGGAAGGAAAGGGTTAGGTAGTAATTCATTTTGAAACCAAGTTAATATTTCAGTTCTTCTTCTATTATTCCCTGAGGGGGTATTCCCTGAGTCTTCTCCCTCTGAATATGGTGGGGGTAAATTTGTTAAGCATACAATATTCTCCAAACAGTAGTATAAGATCGTAATCCTACCATCCTCCCGATTCTCCAACAAGAGAGGCTGGAATTTTTATCAACTTAATTTAGAAATATTTCTTGTAATTGAGGAGTCACAACGAATGGAGGCCTTCCACAACCAACAAAGTTAGGTTTTAAACTACCACTTTCACCCAAACGTGCATGTAGTTTTGCAAGTATTGAAACTTGGCTGTGGACGGTTAGGGAATGTTCCCACCCAGAGACGCTCCGCTTCACTACCATTCCCATCAGCTCTATCATATATAAAATGCATGATGACTCTAAGTACGCTGTTTCAGTATTGAACCAAAATTACCTTTGATCACAAAATTATCAACTAAATAAGACTAAAAATGTTGAACACTCGCGAAGCAATTACTGAAAACTAGACAGCCAAATCAAAACACAAATTTCATTAATTTATTGAATAAATTCAGGATATAGACAAAATAAGCTAGTTTCCAGAATTAACGTTTACGGTACATTTTCCACCCCAAGGGAGTTTTTGCAATCTACGATAAACGTTAAAAAGTAAAATCAGCTGATTTTCTCCATGTAGCTCAATGTTAAAAAATAGCGTTTAACGTTTATCGTATTTTTTACCATAGGTGACAAAAACTCTCTTTTCTCACCGACAGGTGAGGCCGCGCCGCGTGACTGGCTTAAGTTGGCTCCTGCGGGCTAACAAAAAAGGGCATTTGGTTCCTTATTTCATAATCGATTTTGTCAAATGAAGTATCGTTGGATTTTTAATAAAATTTCTGTTGTTTGTCTCGTGTAAAGTTTTTGTAAAATTTAGCGTTTTTTAATTGTTGGCTTTGTAAATTTTATTGGGTGCCATTTTGAATATACTAATGCGAATAAAAAAATAAAGTTTTCTTTTATCATACACGTACGTGCAAAGTTTGATAACTCTAGGGAAAGAAGTTTGTGAGATGAATGGTAGTTTTGTGTAAAAATACAACATGGCGGCTAGCGAATAAACGATGCGATTTCTGACACATGTTTATGTGACATTTTATGATTATTTTTATGAGTACTATTCCGATGTTTGTGACCGACTTTAATGAGAACCCTATACATTTATCTGTTAGCACGATAACGCCCATAAAAATTTGTTACATATATGTAAAGTGCCAATTACTCAGGCGAGATCGTAAACCAGCCCGATCGGACCGCCGAAACAGGGGTTAAAGGGGATAAACACACCCAAAACATGTTTTTTGATTTTTTTTACATAGGAAAGAAATATTATACAGTTTTTGTTAGCACCAATATTGTATTAATATACAATTGGTATTATATTCATATTATTATTATATTAATAGTATTCACCAATACAATGTATTCAGCCAGAAAAAAAGACAAATTTGTATTTTAGCGAATTTCCACTACCGGGAATAACTACCGTAAATAATTACCGTAGGTCTTATGGAAAGACCTATGGCCTTTATAACTTTTCTTTTTGGGACCCCCAGAAGAAAAATGAAACCATTCGTTGAAATTTGTAATATATCCATATACAGTGTGTAAAACATCCGTCCCCCCTCTTTAATTTTTTTGTTTGTAGAGACAAATAATTATCCTTTGGGGAATGATACCAACTCAACCAAAATTATTTTTTGACGTTAGAAAAAAATTTGAGTGTCCCCCAAAAATGGTGGATTTTGGGGGCAACTCAGAATTTTCAAATGCAAACCCCTTTTGAGTGACCCCTCATTTTAAAGAGGTTTTAAAAAGTAGATGAATGGTGAAAGTTGGAGGTCTCTAACGTGTTTCTATCCAAATTGACATCTTGTCAAAGTTTTGAATACGTCACATCCTTGAACATGGCGCCTAGGACGTTTGAAGTTTTAATTCACCTTTGGTGACTTAAAAATGAAACTACCCTGCAAAAAATGTTATTAAATGAAAAAATGGTCTCTTCTGGTGATATTAAAAATTTTGAGTGTCCCCCAAAAATGGGGGATTTTGGGGGCAACTCAAAATTTTCAAATGCCATTACCTTTCGAGCGACCCCCCATTTTAAAGAGCTTTGAAAAATAGGCGAACAATGGAAGTCGGAGGTCGCTAACGTGTTCATATCAAATTTGGCAGCTTGTCAAAGTTTTGAAAAAGACTCCTTGAAATTTTGACAAGCTGCCAATTATGGCTTCATCTAAGCTTGAAGACATAGTCTAAAATCACCCATATTTTAATTGTTTAGGCAGCAAACCTGCACACTCATTCTCAAGTTATAATTATGGGATATAAAAATAATTATTTATCTTCCTTATTTCTTAACATATCTTAATAAAACTTAGTATATGGCTTCTTCTAGTTCAGATGTAGTAAATTTTGAGTTAAAACTACCCAGTTTTAAACATACATGTTGCATGTACTTCCTATGTTATTCTTTGGAAGCCTACAAAAACATGTCAATTCTCGCTATGATGAATTTAAATATGTTCCTGTGCATTTTTAATTTGCTGAGTATGCAGATCTGCTGCAACCATTGCTCAACGTCTACTGGTAACCGAAATATTGAAAGCTGTAACACAGTTCATTGCCCCTTTGTAACGTTATAAAAAATAAGTAAAATTTTATATTTTGCTTATTGTTCAACATATCTTCTTAGTTCATGGCTTCATCCAGATGAGATCAAATTCATATTAGTCCAAAATCCAGAAAATTGATATTTTGTGGCAGCAAACCTACATACTCATTCCCCATGTTATCCTTACAGGAAATTAATAAAATTTTATATCTTCCGTATATCTCAACATATTCTGGCAAAACTTAGTACATTTACTGCAATTTACTTGGAACACTTGTAGGTTTTCCAATGGATATTGATTTAAAGCCACCCAATTTTCACATTTCTGCAAGAGCAGACCTGCTAACTCATTCCTATTTTTATTATTATGGAGTAAACAACAAATTGTCATATACTGCTTGGGTTGGGTTGGAATATTATTCTAAGCAATAGAAATTCACTGAGCATGAAGGTCCGCTGCAACGTTGGTATTTCCGCTGAATAATCTTTCGTATGTCTTGCAAAATTAGAAGAAAAATCTCCAACAAAAATTATTTTATGGGAAAAACTCTTTCCTCCTTTCTTTTTCAATGGCGACAGAATACCAAAAATAAAGTGCTTAAAAACATAAACCCCCACTAGAAAATCACAATGCTAGAAGACAAGATAATCCATGAAATTATTTTCCAGATTTGCAGATTCCAGATGCAGGCTACACATGACGAAATTGCAATTACAGGGTGTAATTTCTTCTCTCTCAACCGATCATTTATGCTGACGGTAAGACAACTAGACTTAATTAATTGTTGAATTTCACTATTGGGTTTAGTTGTTCTAATAAGGAACTCTTAAGATCCTGAAATGGTGAGGGGCCTTTCTAATTAGAGTTTGAACTAAATTTTATAAGAAATTGATAGGGTCTATTTGAATCTGGTAACACATTTAAACGGTATGCTTCTTAGTGAGACGTCTAACCTCAGTTATATGAATTACACACGTATATATATTGCACATTTGTGAATATAATTTCATATTTTTCGTAGAACTGTGATAAATAAACTGTAATAAGGTCAACGCTGCCATATCGCTTGGTTGAATCAAGCTACTAACTAAGCTACTAAGCTCAAGTGTAGTTCTAAAGGTACACACATTAGAGACTGTGTATTGTTTTCAGGTTGCCGGCACCATAGCAACGTATGAGATTGTTCTGCTGCAGTTCAACTCGCTGAACGACAACTACGGACATAGTCACAATATGACCAACATGTGCAACAGGGTGTTAAAACTGTCCGCTGAGTGAGGTGTGAGTGACCGTGGGTTAAAGCGGAGAGACAAACGCTCAGCAACGTAAAATAAATTGTACAAGCTGACTGGCAGAGCGTTTGCCTACATTTTTATCCTGTGTAGTATTTCAGCTTAAATTGATTAGCCTTTGAATAACATGTAGAATGAGATAAAAATGCAAACAAGTAACTAACGTAATTATTTTGTTGCAAACGTTTGGTCACTAAGTATAAGTATGAATTTTATTTATCCATCTAGCATTTTATATTAATTTATCTATCTGCTATTAGGCTAAGAAATATTTTACAGACGTGAAGATAAGCCAATCTAAAATAACAGCATATTATAATTAACATTACCTCATTACATTTTATTAAATGTTTACATTTACAAATTACATTTTTACATTTTACATTTTTTTACGAATTACATTTTTATTTTATTTTTATAAAAACATACTTAAAAGTACATGTGCTCGCGCCCGTCTTTCACACGGGTCAGAAGGCAGTGGTTACAGTCAATTAATTGTTTACATTTTGAAGTCTTTCAAATTGATTGGATAAAGCGCTCACCTCATAACCTGAGGGTCGCCGGTTTGATTCCTGTCAGGATCGAAACTGGGTACAGTTGCCATTTGTCATTGGGCTATGAATTAATGATGCTACCTAACAATACCCCCGTTGCAGCAGTCCTGCATACTCAGCGAATTTCAAGTGCATAAATAAATAATTTAAATGAAGTCTCGCATCAAGTAAAATCAATATACATTCAAAAGAAAGCGTGCAAAAATACTCTCCTAGTGGCTTTTAAGATCAAAAGGCTATAAAAAATAATAGCCTATACTTGGCACGAAAATGCAATGTTCAAAACTTCAAAACAGCTGGCTTTTCCAATTTAATCGTATGGGGAAATGACCAGCTGTTTAAGATTGAGTAAAAAATTTCATAAACATCATCAGTAAAAATCTGTATTCGCTATAGTACATTTATTTTACATATTTAGTTATCTGGCCTGTAAGCCATACGTCTGTATCCACCATGTGGCTTTGAATCAAACATCAGCTCACATGTTTTAATGTAAACAAAACGTTTTAGATCCAGATTGTTTTCTGGCAAACTTTAAGAAATTACAGTACTTTTTCTGAGTCCCTGACATTAAAACATTTAATTTGAGCCCTGTTCCCTCATCCTGTGATTTGCCAAATGCCCACAATTGCTATTCAAAAAATAAATTATTCTCCCTAAGATTAGTATAGATAAATGCAGGTTTGCTGCCACAGAAATTTGAAAATGAGGTATTATAGGCTACAATCCAATATATCTAAACTATATGAAGCCACATAACATGTTTTATCAAGATATGCTGAGGAATAAGAAAGCTATCCAAATGTATTTACCTCTCATAAGGTTAACATTGGGAAAGAGAGCACATAGGTTTGCTGCCTCAGTAATTTGATGATTTGGATATTTTAAGCCATAACCAAGTAGATATTAACTGCATGAAGCCTCATGCCATTTCTTATCAGTATATCTTGAGGAATGAGCGAACTATACAACTTATTTTATTACCCATAAGGTTAGCAGGTAGAATGAGTATGCAGGTTTGCTGCAACAGGTATGTTAAAACTGGTTAGTTTTAATTCATTATTTAGTATATCTTAACTAGAAGAAGCCATATACCAAGTTTTATTATGATATGTTCAAAAATAAGGCAGATATAGAATTTTTTTATTTCCCATAAGGATAACATGGGGAATGATTATGCAGGTTTGCTGCCACAAAAATGGAAATTTTGGGGATTTTAGACTAAAATACATTAGATCTCATCTAGCCACAAACCAAGTTTAATTAAGATATGTTGAGAAATGAGCGAGATATAGAATTTTACTTATTCCCCATAAGGTTAACATTGGGACAACGTACTGTGTTTACCACTTTCAATATCTCGGTAACCAATGGACATAGAGCAATGATTCAAAATACTATATTGTTTGTTTTTTTAGGCAAATCCAATGGTGCCAAAAAAATTTGATTAATTTTATTTTTCTATGTAAAAACCCCAAAAAAACCCACTTTTGGGGGGGGTTATTCCCCCTTTACCCCCCCTTCCGATGGTCCGATCAGGCTGGTTTACGAACTTGTCCAATCGATTACCACTTTACATGTCTGTACCAAATTTCATTAAGGTCGGACCATATTTACGGCCGCTATCGTGCTGACACACACACACACACACACACACACACACACACACACACACACACACACACACACACACACACACACACACACACACACACACATATATATATATATATATAAATTCGAACGAATGGTGTTTTTTGCTTCTGGTGGCCCCAAAACGAAAAGTTATCATGGTCTCGGGCTTAGGTCTTACCATGAGACCTACGGTAATAGCTTCTTCCCTATGTGGGAAATTCGCTAAAAGGCCCCGCTAGATAGTAACAAGTCCCGGGTTTGGACCGTTCCCGATCAAAACGTTAAAAAATGCCACTGGCGTAGAAAGACACAAAATACAAAAAAAGAACTGGAAACAGCTCCTTGTTTTTGCTCTATAAGTATTGACAGCTGTTCACATCTCTTTAGTTTGTTTATTTATGCCCTCCTGTAAGGTTAAACATTGCAGCTTTATGAAGCTTAGGGGCGGAGCCCTAAGGAAGTTCGAAGACGGGAATATTTCAGAATCCTTCCAAGGAGTATAAAGAACTTAATCCAAATGGGTTTCATGACAATAGGGTTTCGGATGAACGGTTTGGAAATGCATTAAGTACAAACAGACGACAGATAGAAGGTATATAATATAAATTACAAGTAAATGACGAAACGACTTACTATCAACTACCAAGAACTTTGACGACTTGATTTTTGATCAAGTTTTGATCTAAGAAAATCAACTATGCTAAGATTTAACAAATTTGGTACCTATTGGTATCACCAAGGAAAAAATAGGCATTTCGATACCTAAAGAGTTATTCCTTACCAATTGTTTTCAGGCCAGCGATAACCAGCACGGCAAATTCGACACTTCCAAGAGGGCGCTAAATAAAGTTAAAACCGTCAATATCACATGGAAATGGCTCAACAATGACTGCTAGTGGTTGGTTACCTAACATTAAATAGCTGAAGAGATTATAGACTTACGGTGCGTAGTGTCGAAAATTAGTTAAAAATAAAATTTTTAAAAGCCCTGATAAGCTAAGAATGAGCCAGTATTTTTAAAAATGGATCTTGTAATTGAAACCAGTGTAAGAAACTATTTTAAGTGGTGGATCACTATACCACTCTTACATTTTTAACAACAAATAACATACCGGGTGTCCCATAATAGTCCCCCCCCTAACTTTTTCCTATTTTTTTGAAATATCAATTCCACACCATCCCCAAACATTATTGGGTAGTTAATACTTCATTTTGAGGGGGTACCCAATTTTGGCCGCCATATTTGATCCGCCATATCGGATCCAAAATAATTTTTTCAAATGTAAAAGTGGTATTTTGATTAGAATTACCATCAATATCAAAATATAAAATCACCATCACCAACAATGAATTTCAAACAAAGAAGTAAATGTGGTGTTGTGACCCATCATTTAGGATTAGATTTTTTCACTGATTACAATGCCGTAATCCGTTTTTTAATATCTCAATTTGTTCTCAAGATATAAGTACTTTTAATTAATTTATTTTCATCCAATTTAAACATTACAAATTGATAAAATATGCCCATAACCACAAAATAATGCTAGATAGTGACAAATAACCACCATCAGTCATTGTTGAGCGATTTACACTTAACTTTCACCAATGTAAACTTTTTGACCGCCATCTTGGATCCGCCATTTTGAAATGAGGTAAGTTATTTCAGATAGGAAGTTGGTATTGTGACCCATCATTTCAAACTAGTTTTTTTCAGCGAGTTCAATGCCGAAACCCGTTCTTAATTATAGTCTTTCGTGCACAAGATAATGACACGTTTCTAATAAAAATATCAAAAAATATGAATTTCTCAAAAAGGAAGTTTAATAGCTAAAAACGGGTTGCGGCATTGAATTTGGAGTAAAAAACTAGTTTGAAATGACGGGTCACAATACCAACTTCTTATTTGAAATAACGTACCACATTTCAAAATGGCGGATCCAAGATGGCGGCCAACAAATTTACTTTGATGAAAGTTAAGTGTAAATCGCTCAACAATCACTGTTGCTGGTTATTTGTCACTATCTAGCATTATTTTGTGGTTATGGGCCTATTTTATCAATTTGTAATGTTTAAATTGGTTGAAAATAAATAAATTAAAAGTACTCATATCTTGAGAACCAATTGATATATTAAAAAACGGATTGCGGCATTGCAATCAGTGAAAAAATCTAGTTCGAAATGAAGGGTCACAACACCACTTTTACATTAAAAAAAATTATTTTGGGTCCAATATGGCGGATCCAAGATGGCGGCAAAATTGGATACCCCCTCAAAATGAAGTATTAACTACCCAATAATGTTTGGGGGTGGTGTAGAATTGATATTTGAAAAAATATAGGAAAAATTTAGGGGGGGGGACTATTATGGGACACCCGGTATAATTTTTAATAACAAATTTTGTATCTGATGCGATGGTTCCAAGATGGCGGCCGAAAATGGCCACAAAACTCAAAATGAACCTATTACTACACAATAATGTTTGAAGGTAGTCTAGTAAATGTGAAGAAAAGTTATGGGAGGGAACATTTAAAACTCTACCGGTATTGTATGTATAACAATATAACAAATATATTTGTTATATTGTTATTATAAATTTTTCATATTCATTTTGTCAGTGTGGTTTAAGAAGTGCATCTATCTTACACCGTATAATATATATTAAATTATAAATTTGTCATATTAATTTTGTGAGTGTGGGTTTAAGAAGTGCATCTCATGAAGTTTTCAGACCGGAACATTTTTTTTTGAATCTGTGTAAGTGTAACTGGGATTTCCTGTACATATTGATGCATGTAAATAAATAATATAAAATATACACATATGTACAGGGTGCTTAGAAAACCCTTCAGGACTTCGGGATATGGTTACTCACATCAAAACTAAGAAAAAAGTTATCGTAAACATGGGTCCTAAAATGTTCGGTTATCCGTCTGTCGGTATGTATGTGTTTTTAATATTATCTTGCATAACTTTAGAACCACTGAAGATATTAACTTTTAGACCTATTTTGAAGCGGAGTATCACGTTTCTTCTTTTTACCATTTAACAATGGCAGCTATTTTTATATTTTAAAACTCAATATCTTAAAGACCGTAAATTTTACAAACATTTTATAAGAGACAAAAAAGTTGCGTACAAACAAGAGAATACATGCTTGTTTATGCCAGTTATAGTAAATTTTCGCATCAGAATTGCTATAAATCCGTCAATTGTGGTTCTTTATATGGCTTTTTTAGAAAAATAAATTTACGCAACTTTCTTGTCTCTTGTAAAATTGTTGTAAAATTTACGGGTTTTAAGATATTAAGTTTTGAAGTATAAAAATGGCTGCCATTTTTAAATGCTACAAAGTAGAAATTTGACACTTCGCACCAAAATAGGTCCTATTAGTTAACATATACGCACCAAGTTTGAAGTAGATATCTTCAGTGGTTCCAAAGTTATGCAAAATCATGTTAAAAACACATACGTACCGACAGACGGATAACCAATCATTGTAAGTCCCATGTTTCTTAGTTTTTTTAGTTAGTTTTGATGGAAGTAACCATATCCCGAAGTCCTGAAGGGTTTTTAGAGTGATCACCCTGCATATATATGTATATGTATACACATACATACTTATATATATACATATGCAGATATAGGTATTAAATGAAAAACAAAGAGTGTTTTGGGCTCTAGGGACTTCAAAACGAAAAACATAGTATGGTCCCAGGCTTAAGCCTCGCCGAGCTGCCTTAATAGCTACTTCAAGAAAAAATTCGCTGATATACTAAATCGCATCAGACAAAAAACTATCAATATGAAATATAAATAATTAAATAAATAAATAAATAAATAAATATAATATATATATAAATCACCCTACTACCGCACATTTCAATTTATTATGGACCTGCAGCAGGGTTTATCTATCTTACCAATCAATGTAATTTGTTTTCGCCAAAACAAATAATGTAACATAGATTGATTACGTTCCTAATTAAATCAAGAGCTTCGGTGTTTTATTTTTCGCTATTACTTGAACATAAACTAGTAAAACATGAAACTATTGTTATGGTACTTTATCAACATATTCAAAATATATGGACATGAATTATACATATACCATTCTATTACAAGCTGCAGTACTTATTTAAAAAGTGCGTAACTACTTGATTCCACTTAATCATATACACTTTTACATATTTTTTGTAGTTAAACCTTTGAAACTTGAGATATTAATGAAAATATCAATTTGGAAGATGTTGCAGACCAGATCAGTTTTATGCACAAAATTGCAAAACTTGTGCGCAAAGTTTTTACTTTTTATATAAATAATTTTGATGATACTATAGCTATGACTTCACTGATAAGTAGCTTAATTTATAATTTTTACCTATGTGGCATGGAAGCCGTTATATCTTTGATGTATTCAGTTAGAATGAAGTGAAATTTTCAAAAATCAGTACTATACAAAATGATTAATAATACACTCAGGCTCAGGTAAATTATAGCTCTGGACAGCCTTACTGGCGGGTGAGTGAGTGCGCTGTTGTCGTAATTAGTGTTTATTATCTGCAATGTTTTGGTAATAAATCACATGGTCATTTGTTTATGTAGAGGTACTTTGCACAAGAAAATATTTTAAGTGCAACTAATGTTAACGCTTGCAAGCTCAACACAATTCATGAAGTACGATGACAAAACTGTGGAAACACATTCTTAAATGCAAACAAATCATTTAAGATGAAAGGTTGCCAAACTAAAAGACCAGCTGATGCATTGCGCAAATACTTTCCAGAAATTTTAATTGCGTAAGAAATCTCTCGGTGAAATATTACAGGGCATTCTTTAGTAGTGTAAATGAAGTGAAACGTAAACAAAGTTTTGACAGTTCTACCAAAACATGTGTTTATTTAGCAGACATTTTGGGAGATTAAAATTTTCGCCACCCGCCAGTAAGGCTGTCTAGAGCTATAGTTGGCTTAATTTACTAATAATATTATAATACTACTTGTATGCTCTCCGATCAATTCAGATTTTGTTCGGTTACAGAAACATAATATGATCGTCAACAATTAATAAATGTAATATAAGTGAGTTAGAGGATATCTTGCATTAAGGGGTTACTGTACAAAAAATGGGTAAAAATCTATAAAATTTAAATTTTTTTGTCTTGTTTTATTTATAATAAGCATATTTTAGCATTATCTTGGCTAAAAAGTACATGTAAAGTATATCACACCAGTGCAGTACACGTGTTCCATTCAATCGCTTCCGAAAGTATATAATATTTCTTGTTTTTCAATACAATAATGGATAGGTAAATCATTCAAACTTCTACACCCTGTTCAATAGATGTTAGTCATATATCGGTAGATTTATAGCTGTAAGTACAGTTATGAAAAAAATTAATAGCGTAATTTTTTTAAATAATTAAAAAAATCCAATTTATAGAAAAGTTATAAGAGATAATTGCATAATTCTACCTAAATATAAAATTTTAGGTCTTTCTCTTCAAAATATTGTTCAGTATAAAAAATCCAAACTGTAGTTTATTGAAATACACATTTTAAAAACATCGTTAAAAACGTTACAAACATTTATAAAACCTTTTTGGCATAACGAAAATAAATAAAAATAAGTTTATATTTTTGTAGTTTTTGTTACACCATTCTACATTTTCAAAAACTTTAGCACATTAATTTACTCTCCTAGTTAAAATTTCACCCTTTTTAGTACCGTATCCCTTTAAATCAGTTTATAAGGGCACTCTGTGAAAACATTTCCTTTCGAAGAAACTTTTTTGATGGTAAACTCGACATCAAACTTAAAACAAAGGAACTACTATTTAAAATGATATTTTTTTAAATGGTGCTATAAACCACAAATTTCTCTTGGGTCGGCAAGAGCAAGAAATTACTAGGAGCAATCACAATCATGTATTATACTTTGTAATAAAAAAAATTCAAGATATCTACTATTTCCGTACCTTAAATGCATACGAGCATCTCACTATACCTGCTCTGTCTTATACATTAAAGCTTAAATTAAATTGTTTAGACGCTTGCTTTTACAATGGGTATGCATCATGAAAATATTCCATGAAATATTCTGTTATCATGAAATATTCATGTGGTAAACAGTCCTGAGCAATCTAATACCTCAAACTGTCAACTATATCATAAAATTAACTGGCCAATGTCATTCATTCTGTGTTACAACTCTATTTAATAATCTAAGAAAGAGAAAGAACAACAAATAGAAAAAAAACATACCTAAAACAAATTTAAATTATATTTTTTGGGAAAAATCTGGACTATCAGGATTTGGCTGGGGGTACTTTGTACCAGTACAGGTTTATATATATGTATACAAAACTGTTGTACAGGTTGTGTGGGCAAACTGATTGTCGCCTCTCTGATTGTGTCTATGACGATTTGAACTTGATTGACAATCAAAGTCAAATTTATATTCCGTTAAGAGATGCTAACGGAAATACGTTAATCATGTTAAATGAGTTCTGATCTGCTTTGGAATTTCCCATTTCTCTAGTTTTTGTATTTGCTAAAAGATTAACAAGCAATAAAATGAACTATGTACAATAGCTTTTATTTCATTTCAGGTCGGATTTCAATTACCTCAAGATAAACAAACATTTGAAATCGTAACACATTAACTCTCGACACACAACCTCCAGGCGTCCCATGATAACTTTTTGTGTTTTTGTTCCAGGAATATACGAGAACATTCTTAGGTTCAGGTAAACTCTGTTGCTATTAAAATCATCTGTATGGAAAATTAAGAGAGAATTTTATATTAAAAGGAAACCACTGTCGTCTTGCTTAACCTTATAGCTCTCCTTGATGACAAAGGTAATAGTTCCTTGAAATATATTGATTTTCGTTCTTATTAACATATTAAAACTGCAAATAATAGGGCATTTTAATTCAAAATTTACAATTAATTTTGAAAGTCAAAAGAGCATTGCTTAAGCTTTAAAAAACTTAAGTTAAGTTTCGATCCACTGTTGTGTTTTATATGAAGAGGTAATGGAGAATATTGTATTTGGCATAAAAACAAGTAAAAACATTATTGATAGCAGTCGAGCCGTTGGACCAGTACCAGTTTTGGCAGTTTAGGGAATTCACGATGATTTATTAAGCTCTTTCTCTGAAAGAGGAACAATAGATGTTTAGCCGTTGTGCAGAATTTCCCTATATAGGATATATGGGGTTTTATCGTCTACTATTTTGCTAAGTGTCAAAAACAAACATGTAAGAAAAAATATGATTAACTTGACTGTGTTATTGACATTTTAATATGTTTAAACAAAACGAAGCAGTAGAAATGTGAAATAAATTTCTCTACATTAAAAAAAATCAAATACATTTACTTCAACCGCAAATAAAGATTTATGACTGAAAACAACTTTTACATCACTCCGTATTATTTAAAATAATGGTTTTAAATTGTTTACAAGCAACATTTTCAAATTATTATAGAAACAGAGGTAAAAGTCCGAAAGTGAAGAGGTGAAAGTCAGAGGTGAGGTAAGTCCGAAAGTGGTTCGTTAATCAAAGAATGATATTTATAAGGAGATGAAATATAATTAGGTACGTGTGGTTTTTAAGTTTAGTTGGAATAGTGCAAGCCACCGAATCAGTTAATAAATATTCACCGATAGCAATACCATGACCAAAATAAGCCACTCCGCTGTAAAGTTTAGTAGTCTATTCTGTAGACTACTATTGGTAAGTATAAGCTCACTTCATCTCAGTGTAATAATATACCTCCCTTGTTTTTAATCATTAGTCAAACATTAGATCTAATAGATTAAATAATGTTTGAATTAATTTCAGGTATTGTAGACCTCAATATAAGGTGGCATGAAATATAAATTTTGGATAGAAAATAAATTTTGCTTAGAAAATTTTAATTAAAATTTTGTGAAGGGCATGGAACATAGTGGTAGGTTACAGTAAATTGATGCTCGCTCAATTGGTTCGACCAGCTGGGTTTTCCCAATACACCAAGCAAGAGCTTTTTATCTTTGTTCAATAATACTGCAATTGTCACTAGTTCAAGGTCATCATTCTCTCTCCGAGTCAACTGATTCAGCTTATAACGAATGACTTTTCAATGTCACTATGGCACAAATTATACTGGATCATTATGAAAATCAGTTATGATTATCGCAGTTCACTATCCAATAATAAAAGAAAAAAATCACATACTGTATATGCAATATTTATTTCGAATATGATTATCAATCAGTTGATAGTTAAAACATCCTAGTTTAAGCCCTAAAAAAGTATTACGTTCAAAAATACATTGAGGGAATATACCAAGTTATTTCCTAATCTTACATACTCGATTTGTTATTATTTTACTTCAGTACCATATTACCATACTCTAATTTCCTCTTGAGCATGACGTTCTAGAATATTTAACTTAGCCATAACTTAACCATTTTAAATGGTGTTTACAGCCAACGGTAACCAATCGAGAGTTGCTATTAAAATAAATGAACAGGTAGTTAAAGAAAAGGTTATCCTTGAAAATAAAACACTTCTTTCTTCTTCCTAATTGTACAAATTTGTAAATTATATATGATAGGTATCTCTTTTCCATTTGCTTTTTCATTCATCGATCCTTTTTAAAAGTTTTAATAATGTAATATGGCTGTTTAATTTTGCAATATAAGGTATGAATTTAAATCGCGATATTTCGGAGCCTATTGGAACTATATTGAGCTACATGGTTTATGTGCCCAATTCCTAGTGAACAAAAAAAATCATATTAGTAGAAGAATTCATCATTAAGTGGGTGAACTTGTTGTGATTCATCGTGGAATGAGCCTCTGGTCTCAAATATAGACAATTTGATTTGATGTCTTTAATAGTATAGCGTATATTTGTTAACATTATTTATTCATTCACCGTAAAAATCACATAAAACTTATGTATAGTTATAATTTTACAAAATTTATGACAAGATTTTGTCAATGTATGTATGTATATGTAATGCATGTCAATATCAATATAAGTTGCCGATTGGGGTCACTAATTACGACAATTCATGGTATTTCAATATCATAAACAAGTCAAAATAAATCTGAACTACAGGATTTAACGTGGGGTAGCTACCCCACTCTCCTTTATAATACAAGTTTACTAGAAATGCAGATCTTATAATAATTCAATAAGAGTGTGCTCCGTAGTCGGGGCAAAGTTTCATATGCACAAAATAGTATATTACGTTACTAGGCCGGGAAGGACTGTTTTGCCGGACGAGCATGATAGTTCCCGCGCGAGCGAAAGCGAGTGCGGGATTTTCATGCGAGTATGGTAAAACTTCCCGGCCGTGTAACGTACGATATTTTTCATCATACTACGCAGAAAAAAAACATACCTTCAATCATAACTTAGTCCTTGCATAAACATACGTTTCTCAAACCTTCAAACATAACCTATAACAAACACATTTGCTACGGAACATTTGCTACGGATGCAGTGCTGCCACTACATTTCTCTAAAAAGAAACCAATAAACCACCAATAAAGAAGCTTTAAACGTCGGTTTGCTACAATCAGCTGATTGTTTACTTCCGTTTTTTCCGGCTTAGGTTGGATAAGAGTTTATCCGGCCTAGGCCGTAATGGGTAAATCTTTTAGCCAACAAAAAGGAACTGGAAACATATATTTCTGTGTTAGTATGATGAAAATACTATTTTAAGATTAACAAACATACGCATGATATGGGATATATATATATATATATATATATTATTTATTTATTTATAGGAAAATATATTATATTTCATAACAAGAGCGGAAAGTGGGTCATTGCATATTCGAGACCGAATGTTAGAGGTGCTAGAGTTAGCGAGCACATCATGAGGTCGAGAATATGGAGACCACTTTCACTCCTGCTTTGGACGATACTTTTCACTACAGAGCCAATGAAACACAACAAATATTTGTTTTATTATAATGAAATATACAGTAAACATTACTTTTCCATAGTAAATATGTTTTTTTTTCGAAGCAAAAATGTGACGATGAACTTGCACAGATTAAACACTTAACGAAAGTATGTGATTTCATAGTAGTGTAGAGAAATTGTAGGATACGTCACTAATCCAGAAAGCGCACTTTGACAGTGCGAGGTCGGAATTTAGATCAAGCACTGGCAAAGAGCTTTTCGGACGAATATTGAAGTACCTGAGCTTTTAGGAGGAGTACCTTATTGAGTAGAAATTTATCTTTTTAAATATAAAATTTTAATTTATACCTAAATAATATGCAGAAACAATAAGGATAATACCGTACTGTAAAAAGTTGCTCACCTGATCAAAAACAACAAAAAAGCTTTGACTGACAACGAGTGCGATCTTCAATGTTAAACGCAAATAACTGCCATGAGGGTGCACCACGTTACACTACCGTGCAAGACACAGATCACAATAAGGGAATATGATAAGGCGAATATGATTGATTCGCAACGATGCAACGAATAAATTGACTGGATAGCCGAGTGGATATAGCGCTCACCTCATAACCTGAGGGTCGCCGGTTCGATTTCTGACAGGATCGAAACTGGGTCCAGTTGCCATTTGTCATTGGGCTATGAATTAATGATGCTATCTAACAAAAAGTCGCCGTTAGATAGTAACAAAACCCGGGTTTGGACCGTTCCCGATCAAAACGTTAAAAAATGCCACTGGCGTAGAAAGACACAAAATACAAAGACACAAAATACAAATATGAGTTAAAGACGAGTGTTGAATGACTGTGAATATTAATGTAATATAGATTAGATAATAGGATTCATAGAACAGTTGAAGACAGAGGCACAGTGATTGTAGTGGGATGGGCTATTATCTTCCAAATCAGGTTACTATATTAGGAAAACATCCTAAATGGAGTAAAAATAGTTTTCAAGCACAGCATTTTCAACCATGACCGGGTTGCAATGTTTTTAATGTTTTACGGCAAATGATGAAAAATAAAAACTTTAGCTCCAATGAATGTCGTAGTATGTTTTTGCAAATACATTGAAACTGTGATGGCTAGAGGGAGGTTCCAGCATCACACAACCTGATACATTAACTAAATGGAATATTTAGGATCATAGCCTTGGAATAAAATACTCTCAATACTCATACGTATTTCATATTTTGATGGAAAATTGACCTAAACCAATAACTATTTC
Organism: Flexamia atlantica; assembly: GCA_035578135.1. NCBI lineage: Eukaryota > Metazoa > Arthropoda > Insecta > Hemiptera > Cicadellidae > Flexamia > Flexamia atlantica. The sequence continues at coordinate 129,861,828 of JAQJVK010000001.1, read as the reverse complement.
ATATTATTAAGCACAAACACATACCTCGTAATTTTAACGTAATTGCAATGAATTAAAAATTTCAATGAAACGGAATTTTATATAAAAACTTTCAGATTTAATTTTAATAAATCAATAATAGCCTATATTAAGTTGGGATCAGTTGCTGCTGCTGCCTGGCAGGGTGTTCGGACATTATTTAGGAAAATACATTAGTAAAATACGTTTTTTCTACTAATAAAAATCAAAAACCTTCTTTAAAAGTTACTGAAGAATCGTCAGTTAAACATTATGTAATTTACTTTTTCTGGAAACAATATTGGTTGTATATTTAATAAGTAGTCTATTTTGAATTTTTCAGTGGTTTTTAATGGAAGAATTTTCCCTTTGTTAGTTTTATGGCAATGGAATCGACATGTTATTGTTTGTGAGTTCATTCAATTACGTGATAAAAGAGCTCACATCTAGTTGGTGTTAAAATATATTTCACTTGTAATATTTTTTACTTCTAGGGTGACTGAGCAATCCCTATTCTGTTCATTAGAATAAAGTAAAGTACAGAAGGATTCACGAGTTGAAATAAAATTAATAAAATAATCAGTAAAATCAAACCCAAGGGGTTTCGTGCCTGGAACATTAATTGAGGGCGGGGTTAATTTGGTAACGGATGACCCGGACAAGAGGTTTGTACAAGGGCTGTAAACGAATATTGCCCACGTTTTGTTTGGCTCGGCGCCAGGTCTTGGGTAATCTTGTTTTAATGCGTTGTAAACTTTCTTCTATCATATGTCTTAGATTAAAGAACAATTACCCTGCTCCTTATCACTTCTATGGTAAGCTATTAAATCAGTAACATTTCGATGGCAAAACAATAAATATATAATTTTGAAGAGGAAACTGATTGTATGAAAGAAGGCTTTAGTTTAGGTCTGCGGTAAGAAGCTAATTATAGGAAAAAACTTGTACTGTAGGCCACATGATAAGACCTAAGACTGGTATCACATGACTTTACGTTTAGTCATGGTTAGATGCCTCTAACAACATTCGTCAATTTTAAAAGGGTGTCTAGTATCGACAACGGAACCTTTGACAGATTATTCAGAAGGTAAAAAAAAGAAAATCATTACGGATGTGGTCTAAATTTTTTACATAATCTAAACATAACTTTAAAACCACTTGAGGTACCAAATTCCAACTTGATATATATAAGGAATAACAGGATCTAGTTAATACTTAGCATTATTAAAAATATGGCAGACGTTTTTAATTTAAAAAAAACTGAATATATCAAAAACTGTAATTGCTATCAACAGTGGTAAAATGTTTAGAAATATGGGAAATGTAATGAACCTTTTAAAATGTATAGTTTAATTAGGTTTATTATACGGATAACAGAGAAAACGTAAATTTTTATGAATATGCAACAGTAAGTTTGGGTAAATTTTGCCATTTTTCATGCTTTCATTCGATAAACAAGTTTTTTTGGGCTAAGGCACGCAAAGCAAGAAGTAGTCGGACAGTACAAGGGTGAACATAACTGCTAAAAGTATGCGAACCTACGATATCGCTATCCTAACTCCGAAGCCCTATGTGCTACCAACTGAACCACCGACTCACAAAATTTACAATTTCTAGGCTGCTATAGACCTAATAAACTAAAGGTATTTGGAGAAAAATTAAAATTTACACCTTTTTGGCAGTATATCACTCCAAAAACAACTTTCCAGGAAGAACTAAAACAAATTTTTTTTTATAAACTTATATTCAGCAATTGTTGATGAAAACCATAATTTCCCCGTATTGTACTTACGTACAGGGGGGATTGTTGAAAAAAAAAAAATAGTATTCCGAAATAACTTTTTTCGAAATTCTTACATGATAATTTGTGAATATAAATGTTTTTTTAGGTGTGTTGGGAGGGGGGATGGTGCCGAAAAAGCCTGAAGAAAGAACGCCCAAAACTGGCTTCACAAATTTAAATTTTACCGATACATTAGGCAATGAGCCAATGATGATCAGTTCAGATGAACTTCCTGTATATTTAAAAATAAACTTCCTATTTTAAACAATGTTGAACTGATAATGCTTATCCATACTTTAAACATTACTTAATTTTACCCAGATGATATTAATCTCCGTTAATAACAGCATGATTTCAATTACCTTATGTAAAACACCCAATCAACCGTTATATGAGTTAATACCTTCAACTCACGACAAGCATTCGTTGTTGAATTTGATTACGCGGGGTAACCGGACGCAGTTTATTAATACATTCATGTTTTTCAAAACACAAGATTTAAATTTTTTCCACGAAAACTCATGTCTGTAAAATACTTCCTTTTGGTATTATTCGTGGCAATAAAATAATTTACATCTGAAGCTTATTCTTTGTTTGAAGTTCATTGTTGGTGATGGTCCTTTTACATTTTTACTAGCTGATAATCCCGGCTTTGCCCGGGGGATTATTTTCTTCTTGTTGTTCCTCAGTGATGAGTTCTGTTAGTAACCCTAGTAGCTATTTCTAATGGTAACCATAGCAACAATTCAAAGCACTCCCAAAATCCTTGCATACGTACCTTATGACGCTCCTGGGCCTTAAAGATATAGCGGCAAAACCAAACCACCATAGTGCACATCATGAGATTCTAAGATTTAACTTGACACCAAGATCTCTCTGTGGGGGCTAAGAGAGTGCGGTTGTTCTCCGGACGGCCGGGGAGCCGCTTAGACTGGAACTGGAGAACTGCTTCACTCTCAGGCATGCCAGAAATGGTGTGCAAGACCGTCCGGGAAGGTCAGTACGACATGGAGTACTGGCCTGTGTAGTCTATGACTGCATCGTTCACGTCGTGGCCCCTGTCTCGCTAATCCCGGCGGCTCTAGGCTGGAGTCCCGAATGACTCCCTGGTAGGGGGCAGCAGCACTACCAGTACCGGCTTCAATCGAAACCAGTTTGGGGTCACACCTGAACTAGGACGATGATGTCGGAATCTGGGCGTCTGTCACTTGGGTGAGGGGTCCAGATACTGCGGGCCCTAGACGAAGGTGTTATGCGATCCGTGCTGAGAGTCTCGTGGCACTGGGGGCCTAATATTCAGTGTCTTTAACGGAGCCTTCTGGGCACCAGGGGGAACCCAGTCGTATTTACCCCTTACCTCTCTAAACGGGTCACTGGAGAGGTGGACCTTTAGATACCCGGTACTCGTGGGAACAAAATGGAAGTTGATGAAAACCAAAAAACCAACCAAACCATTGATGACACGCAAAAGGAGTGTGACCGACAGGTCGAAAGCATTCCTATTGCTAAATTGAGTGTAGATGATCTGAGCCCAATGGAGGAGGAGAATCTACTGAAATCTGATGATGACAGCAAGCTCGCAGATGCCGGAAAGGAACGGAAAAAACGACTTTCCAGGGGCGAGGTGCGGAAACAGAGGATAGCAGAGGCCTTAGCCAGGGGCGAAAAGGTGCTATCTAGAAAAGAGAGGAGGCTGGCGTGGGCTGCGAAGCACCCGAACCCTGCCCCCAGCGTAGCCGGTCCCTCCGGGAACCAGGATGCTGGGAAAAAGCAGGGTGAGGATGGCACCCCCAAAGCTAAATCTGAGGATGCTTCCAAGAAGAAGGGTGGTAAGAGGGGGCGAGAGCACCTGACACCTGAGGACTCTGGAGGTGAGAAGAAGAAGACGAGGACGAATGAGGGGGAGGAGTCGAGTGTTTCCAAGAGGACATCGGCACCAACCTACTCAGAGAAACTGTCCGTGGAGAGGATGGCTGTCGCCAGAACTGAACACCCGGACTTAAAGCTGACTGAGGCAGAAGCCAATCAAATCAAGGGGGAGTTGTCCAGGCGTGCCATTCGTGGCAAAGACGTCAGGATAAGCAGCTGCCATCTTGAAGGTGGAGTCTTGGTGGTCGGTTGTGCCAACGCAGTCACAAAGGATTGGCTGGCAAAGCAGGTTCAGGAGTTGAGTCCCTTCGGGGGAGTCTCGCTCCAGCTTGCCCCAGCCAGAAACCTTGTGAAAGCTGTGAAGGTTTCAACATTTGTTCCCTCTTCAACGGGGGCAACAACCAAGAAGGACGTGATGCTGGGCCTCAAGCTGCAGAACGGCCTTGACACGGACCACTGGGCGGTTGTTGGGGGAAACACCAACCCTGACGGCCAATTCCTGGTCATGATCATTGATGACATCTCCCTGCAGAAGCTGAAGTCTCTTGCGATGCGCCCATTCTTGGGCTGCGAGAGGGTTACCTTCAGGTTGCAGGGGAGTAAGGATCCCCCCAAGTAGAGGATGGTTGCGGTGCTCCAGATAAATCTCCAGCACAGCAAGGCGGCTACGGCTACGCTTTGCCAGAAGATCCTGGCCGACCGCATAGACGTGGCTCTGATCCAGGAGCCATGGGCCGCAGGAGGCAGAATCTTGGGGATGAGCACCGCAAAAGGTGAGTTGATATATGATACTGACAGTGACAAACCTAGGGCTTGCATATTTGTCGGTAGAAATATCAAGACACTGAAAGTCACTAATCTCTGTTCTAGGGATTGTGCCGTGACAGAAGTATACGGGCAGATGGGTGACGGTGACGTCAGAATCCTTCTTGCTTCGGTGTACTTGCCATATGACTCCCGGGAACCACCACCGACCAGAGAAATGAGGATGGTGATAGAATACGGAGTCAGAGAGAGAAGACATCTGTTGTTGGGCTGCGATGCCAATGCCCACCACCTGGCCTGGGGGAGCAGCGATATTAACGACAGAGGTGAGAGCTTGTTAAGCTTTATAGCTGAATCTAATTTAGTTATATTGAACAAGGGCTCCAAACCAACCTTTAGACAAAGGAGAGGGGCGGTGCTAAGGGAAGAGGTTTTGGATATAACCTTGGCTAGCAATTACGCGGCGACAAAGGTTGCAAAATGGAGGGTATCTGATGACCATTCGGCGTCGGATCACAGTCACATTGAATTTACTCTAGGTTCGATCTGTACAAAAGAGACCTATAGGAACGTGAGAAGGACAGACTGGAACCAGTACCGAGAGGTGCTAGGGGACAGACTGAGCCAATTAAAGGACACAGAAAGGCATGGGGTGGAGGGTATGGCAAAGTCTTTGAATTTGGCCATATTAAGCTCGTACCAAGAAACCTGCCCGGAGACTGTGAAGAACATGCGCCGGCAAGCCTGCTGGTGGAACAGTGGGTTAGAGGCCCTGAGGAGGAAAGTTCGCAGACTGTATAATGCTGCAAAGCGTACAGGAAACTGGAACAACTACTCAAGGGTGCTCACTGTTTATAATAAGACAATTAGAAGGGCTAAGAGAGAGTCATGGAGAGAGTTCTGTCAGAACATGGAAAGTGTTTCTGATTGTGCAAAGCTCCATCGGGTCTTAGCTCGAGGTCCAGTAAACCCCTTAGGCACATTGCTTAAGGAGGATGGTACGTATACGGAGGGCCCAGAAGAAACGCTGGAGTGCCTCCTAAGCGCTCACTTCCCAGGATCCTTGCGACCGCAGAACACAGTCCAAGACGAGGTGGAGAGGGAGACTAGGGTGCGGACGACAAGGGAGGACTGGGATTGCGCTAAGTCCGTGATCACCTTCACGGGAATAAAATGGGCCCTGAGGGCATTTCAACCATTTAAAGCTCCTGGTACCGATGGCATCCATCCTGTGTTCTTGCAGGAGGGTGGGGACCAGTTGATACTCCACTTGGTACGTCTGTTCAGGACTAGTTTAGCCAGTGGAGTGATACCAACAGCATGGAGGACCTCAAGGGTGGTATTTATACCGAAGCCTGGAAGGGATACCTATGCTGTACCTAAGGCTTTTAGACCTATTAGCCTTACATCGTTTCTTCTGAAGACCATGGAGAAATTAGTGGATAGGCGAATAAAGGATAGGATCCTTGTAAGCCGTCCTTTACACCCGAATCAACATGCCTATCAGAAGGGAAAGTCATGCGAAACAGCCCTGCATGCGCTGGTTTGCAAGATTGAAAATGCTATCTCGAATAAGGAAATAGCTGTGGCGGCATTTCTTGATATAGAAGGAGCTTTTGATAACACTAGCACTCGCTCTATTGTATCAAAGCTGGTATCAAGGAATGTGGAAAGCACTGTTGTGAGGTGGGTAGGCAACATGCTCGAAAGCAGGAGAGCTCAAGCATCTCTGTGTGGGACGGTGAGAGAGGTCAAGGCACAAAGAGGGTGTCCACAGGGTGGCGTTTTGTCACCGAATCTGTGGAACCTGGTGGTTGACGATCTCCTCTCCGAGCTCAATACGCAGGGTATGTACGCTCAAGGGTATGCTGACGACATTGTTGTCCTCATTAGAGGAAAGTTTATGAACACTTGCCTGGAGCTCATGCAGAGGGCATTGTTCATAGTGGAAAGGTGGTGCAATCAGGAGGGTCTGAGGGTCAATCCAATGAAGACTGTGATGGTACCATTCACGAGGAAGAGGAAGGTTGATATCGCTAGGGTACCAACTCTCTTCGGCAATCAGATCCAGGTTGAGAGGGAGTTCAAGTACCTAGGAGTAAGGTTGGACGACAAACTCACCTGGAACAGTCATTTGGCACATGTAACGCAACGTTCTCAGACCACACTCATGATGATGAGACGGGCGGATGGGAAGACGTGGGGTCTGAATCCGCGAATGACTAACTGGCTATACACTAGGGTTGCAAGACCGATGCTGGTGTATGGCTCGATAGTCTGGTGGACTAAGGTGATGCAAACTACCGCTGTGAAGAGATTACAAAAGATCCAGCGAGTGGCATGCCTTAGTATTACAGGAGCCATGAGGGGTACTCCAACTGCGACTCTGGAAGTGGTGCTAAACCTCCCGCCTCTCGACATCATTGTGAAAGGAGAGGCAAGGATGGCAGCCTACAGAATGGATTGCAGTGGCAACTGGAAGTATAACACCTCCAGTGCGCATACAAGGATTGTGGACACTATACAGGTGGACACCTTGGAAATGATTCCTGACAGGATGGTGAAGATCACTGATCTAGAAAAGCCATACAATGTCAATATTTTTGACAGGGCTGTCTGGGAAAAGGGTGAACCTGAGTACATGAAAAGAGGGATCACTTGGTATACTGATGGCTCAAAAAAGCCATCAGGTACTGGGGCGGGAATATATGGGGTCAGACCCAAGGCGCAGTTCTGTGTAAGCCTGGGGAAAATGGCTACTGTATTCCAGGCTGAAGTTGTTGCCCTGTCTGAGTGTGCAAGAGTGTGTTTGGAGCGTGGTCTGACAGGCCACACCATATACATGAACTCGGACAGCAAAGCAGCGCTGATGGCACTTGACAGTTTTGACTTTACCTCTAAGGCGGTGTGGGACTGTCATCAGGCCATGAAAACACTGGGAGAGAGCAATAAGGTTATCCTTAGTTGGGTTCCAGGGCATAAGGGTATTGCTGGCAATGAGGGAGCTGACAAGTGGGCAAATAAAGGAGCTGACAGCCCGCTCATTGGTCCGGAGCCGGCGTGTGGTATTGCTTATAATACTGCACGGAGAGCTGTTCGCCAGTGGATGGGCAGAGAACATCGAAGGAGCTGGGAAAGAACAGAAGGCAACATACAGTCAAAGAGATTGCTGCAGGCACCGACCGGTGCGCTAGCGGCAGATGCCCTTGGGCTGAATAGGAAGACCTTGCGGAAAGTGGTTGGCTTCATTAGCGGCCACTGGGTATTCCGCGGACATCTACATAAGATGGGAATTCAAGTTGAAAGCCTCCTATGTAGGAAATGCGGTGAGGAGGAGGAAACAGCCTTCCACTTGATCTTTATGTGCCCAGCCCTACAAGGTCTGCGTGCAGGAACCCTTGGTCTTTTGACAGGAGACCAAAGGGAAGAACAGGTAACCATCGTCAGAAAGATCTCATGGTTCATCAAGGACCTGGGGTTTGACGGAGAATGAGGACCTGTGAATGAGGGTGCACAATAAGCTATTCTAGCTGCGATGCATTACCATGGTTACTTCAAAGCCTGGCCCTCTGTTAAAAAAAAAAAAAAAAAAGATCTCTCTGTTGTCGGTATTTTCAAAGGTTTTGAAAGAATTGTATTTAATAGGATTTATGACTTTTTTTGAAGAAAATAAGTTGCTTTCCTGTTTTCAGTTTGGCTTTCGTAGGGGCAAAAATACAGTCCATGCAATCTATGAGCTAGTGGATCGAGTTGCGAGTGCCGTGGATGGGTCACAGTTCACCGTTGGTGCTTTTTGTGACCTGTCCAAGGCATTCGACTCTGTTGACATTGACATTCTCATTGCAAAGCTAAGCTACTATGGTGTGGGAGGCACTTCACTCAAGTAGTTGCAATCCTTTCTGGAGGGAAGAATGCAAAAGGTGGTGGTGCATGAAGGTGCTCATAGCGGCTATCGCAGGGTTGTATCTGGGGTTCCCCAGAGTTCTATCCTGGGGCCTCTACTCTTTCTTGTGTATTGTAATGACCTTATTTCCACAACTTCAAAAGTATGCCGATGACACTTCTCTCTTTGCTTCAAACCAAAACAAAGTTCGCCTCTCTGAAAACCTGGTCGGAATGCTTGGCAGAATAGATTCATGGTGCATTGCAAATGGGCTCAAATTAAACCCAACAACAACTCAGTTTGTAAATTTCCACACCAACTACAGCACATCCCCCATTCAGATTCATCATTTTTACCTTCACAATTCAATTCAGTTACCTCTACAAAATTTCTGGGATTGGATATTGATTCAACTTTATCCTGGCAACAACATGTCAGCAATGTAGTTCCTAGGCTTTCTTCAACATATTATGCAATACTTTCTTTGTTACAGTCAGTTGATCTGAGCGTCAGAAGCTTTACTTTGCTTATTTCCACTCCTTGATTTCATATGGGTTGATTTTTTTGGGGAAACTCATCTGAAGCAGTCTGCAGTTTTCAAAATGCAGAAGGGAGTGGTTAGATTGCTATCGGGTGAAGGACCCAGAGACTCGTCAAACAACTCTTCAGACAACTACACATTCTTCCTTCGCCTTCTATGTTCATACTATAGTGTCTCTTATTTGTCAAGTCCAATCCTCAAAGTTTTTTTTTGATAACAATCATAGTCATCAATATAATATCCGGAATTCAAAAACTCTGCAATACCCCATCCACAGAACAACATTCATCGAAAAATCTCCTTCATATTTCTGTTTAAAAATTTATAACAAATGTCCGAACAAAATCAAAGAACTACATCAGGTCAAACATTTCAAGAAAATGGCTATCGATTATTTTATTTTGCGGCTGCTTCTACAGCCTCTCTGAGGACAAGAACCACATCACCCTGGTCATGTAAAAAAAGCACGTGAAGTCAAAGAATATTCTGAGCATTTTTCCAAATGGTAGCTATTTTATTTTATTTTTATTTTGCATGTCCTTTCAATGTTTTATTTAGTATTAAGGCTCAACAGTATATGACAAGTCTACTGCCCATGCATATACTGCAATGTAAGGGCGTCTTTGGATGATGCGAATAAATAAATAAATAGATCAATTGTCTACGACATGTATTTTTGGCTGTAGCCAGAAATATACCAACACACAACGCTTCAGGGTCGTAACAACCACCGGGGCAACCGGGGCACCGCCCCCGGTGCCCTTGGCCGAGGGAGCATAAAACCCCTGACCTCGTCGGTTTTCCTAGGTTAAAACATGATTAGATGTTTAAAAAAACTTTGAGGCTGGATTTTTTCTCACCAACTGTTTTTATTTGGCCATATTACAATTGAGTTTAATAATGTGATAAATGTTTAATAACCAAAGACTGGAGAAACTGTGGTATAAGGGATTATGATGCTTGGTCAGGTGGTATCGAATATATAGGTAAGCCAATTATTTGGGTAATAACTAATTTGTGGCCGGAAAATCTCTTGGCTGCATTGCCGTGGTCAGAGAGTTCCTCGGAAATTTCGTCGCGATCATTTGCCGACCATTTTGTGGCTGCCAAAGCTTCCTTATCGTCTTTTTTTTATCTCGGCCGTTTCATAGGCGAGTCTCTCAAAATGACGGAGCTCAAAATTATTTTTTAAGTTATTGATGACGGCCTGTACGAAGGCACAAAGAAGAAAACAAATGATTCAGTAATAAAATGATATTTGGGTAAAAAAGATTGTAAACACTGAATACTTTTATATTACGATCAGTTAACTCTCTACACTATTTGGTTAGATTGATTATTCGTAAACTAAGTTTTTTATTGAGAAAAAACTAATTACATATGGCCTATAAAAATGGCAAAGGAAATTAAAATTGGTTTTATGATTTTTGACGCGCGTAGGCACACGCTTGAGTAAGATATGGGGGGCCCCACCAGCCAGTCTTGCCCCCCGGGCCCCCAAATTTAACGTTTCGGCAATGCAACAATATTTATTTATTGATTTTCATTTTTGCGAACATTTGCCATCACTGATTAGTAAATCACAAGTTTCACGACGATTTGGGATCTGAAGTCTGATCCCGTGTTCAGGTGAAAAAGGATCTAGAACATAACAAGTTTAGTAATACACAACCAGGATAACTTGGATAAAAATTTTAGCTAAAACAGAGAACTGTAAAAGGAGTCAAAAAACACTATATTGAAAAGAAAACAAGAACACAATATAAGACAGAAAACACAAGTACGTGTCAAAGCATCAAGAATCACCAAACAGGAGAGAGCAAGTCCATACCCAATCAGAGTAGGGTTAAGACCATGGTCCATGGGCTAAGACTGGTGGGAGGAGAGGAAATGACGGCGCCGGCCGAAAGAAATGACGGCGGCCACAGCCAACCAAATCACATGTCTATGTTTAAGATCACATGTCACACACACACACACACACACACGTCTATGTTTAAGATCACATATCTATCACATTCTATGTTTAAGATTGTCTTCCGGTGGCGACAATTAAATATAGACATGTGATATGCAAATTCCGTGTGTCTATTTGTGTTTTTATTTGATTTTTAACCTGATTTCCCCCTTGGTCTTAACGGGTTAACATGCTGAGAATTATGAACAGAGTTGTTAGTAAATAATTACCCTTTTTGCTGACACTTTATTTTCCCTATCTTTCAACTCTTTGTTTAAGATTGGTAGCCATACTGGCCTTATTTAAATTGATTGATTGATTGGTTGGTCTGCTAGTTTTATGTATGAAGCTTCAATTAATTTTTTTTGTAAAGGAGGTTCGCGAAATACTATTTTTGCCCAGTCAAAATTCATCTGGTGATTTTCAGACCAGCAGTGTTGAGCAATTTTTTATTTAACCACCAAGCTCTTTCTCGTGTTTTCTTTTTGTCCTTTGATTCTGATGATTAAAGGCCTTTTTGTCTCTCCACACTAAGGCCTAAAACAACTATCGCAGTTGATTCTGTAAACACAGTTTTTTTATCCCTGAGTGTTATTTTTTTGGTTTAGGTTTTACGAGACATTGCCTAAGAGTGTTTTGTGTCCTGAACGCGGTTCTAACTTTGAACCTCCTAGCAACTCTTCTAATATTTTCCGATAATCCCGGCACATAATGGATTGACATAAAAACGAACTTTTCAGTGTTTTCTGACTCATTTTGTTTAGCTTTACGGTTTTTGCTCTTTTTTTATCACGGAATGAGGGTATCAATTACTAGCTAAATCGCTTTCTATTTTGATATCCTGATTTAATCCATGTTGATTTGAGCATATCCTCTTTGCTCTGTCAAATAAGAAGTAAGATCCTTCCCCATTCTTTTACAGATTTTTGATGGTTTGGTTGAAAATTTAAGTAGTGATGAGTGTGTCTTTTTTCTAAAAACAGTTGTCCTGAAAGTGCCCGTATTCTTTTCTACGCACACATCCAAAAATGCTATTTTATTTTGGACTTCTTCTTCCATTTTTAGGCGGATGGTAGGAGAAATCCTGTTAAGATGCCCTAAGAACTCTTTCAATTTATCGTCCACATGCGGAAATGTCACGAAGGTGTCATCGACTTACCTCCGCCAATTCGTCGGTTTGAGTTGAGCCAAAGGAAAAGCCTTTTGCTCAAACTCCTCCATAAAGATATTAGCAAAGATAGACGACAAAGGCGACCCCATGGCCATCCCCTCATCTTGACGGCATAATTTACCCTCTAGTTCAAAATAGTTACATTGTGTGCATAATTCAAGCAGTTCCATAATAATGTTAACAGGAAGTTTAGTACGTTCAGGTAGACTTTCATCTTTGCCGAGCCGGGACTCGATTATTTTTAACGTTTCAGGTAATGGGACATTCGTGATCAGATTTTCAACGTCAAAACTGACAAGGTTATCCGTCTCAGCCAGCACTATGCCCCTTGAATTCTCAACGAACTCTTTAGAATTCTTTAGGTACGAGTCTGTTTTTCCACCAATGGTTTCAGGATGTCCAGGAGGACTTTAGGCAGATCCCTAACGGTAAGTCGCGAGAACTAATTATAGGACTAAGACGTACATCAGTTTTATGAACTTTAGGTAACCCAGGATACGTTTGTGGGATTTTTGAGTTGGTTATTCTTGATATTTGTGATACTTTGGTGTCCTGTCTTATATTGAGTTTTTGTTTTGTTTTCAGCATCGTGTTTTTGTGACTGCTTTTACAGTTCTCTGTTTAACTAAAATTTTTATCTAGGTTATCCTGGGTGTGTGTTAATAATCTTTTTATGTTCTAGGTTATTTTCCATCTGAAGACGGGATCAGATTCCAGATCCCGAAACGTCGTGATACTAGTTTTTTACTAATCAGTGTTGGCAAATGTCCGCAAAAATCAAAATCAAAATATGAAGCTTATTGTTTTCAGCGAATTTCCCCCTGTAGGAAAATAACTATTACCGTAGGTGGCATGGTAAGACTTAAGAACGGGACCACCATAACTTTTCATTTTGATGCCCGTAGACCCCAAAAACACCGTCCATTTTCATATATATATATCAACACTTTCTGTCAGGGATGCTGTTAGGTGGATGGTAATGAATAAATAATATACCTGTCTGTAGGCACGATAACTTTTGTAAAAAAGGTCCGATCGGATGAAATATGGCACATACATGAAGAACGACATTTATTACGTCGAGTTCCAACACAATTGGCTAACTCTAAGGGGCATTTTTTAACAAAATAAAGTTTATTTTTAGAATTTAATTTTCGCTTATAAATTTTACTGTCAAAATTGGATTCAGCTTAAAAAAATAAACACTTTAGCATTTTCAATTATTATTCTACGTCAAACCGTTGCTTAGATATTGCATGTGCTAAACACAGTACGTTGTCGACTATAATTTTTCATTTTACCCTCACAAAATTATAATAACCCTGTTTTCAGAGGAATATCCCTAAAAGTTGCATAGTAATTAACCTAAATCATCTCATTTACCCGAATGTAGGGAATTTTGAAAATAAAACTCTGAACATATATGAATAATATTTAAGTTTTCAGGTGAATATTTTATTTTTCTTTATTTTGAATGTTTAGAGTTCATTGAGCTGATTTTGCATAAAACAACTACTATATTAAAAAATATTTTTAAATTTTATGAAGAAACCATGTGGATTTGGGGTGGGGGTGCCTTGGACTAAACTTCTTGAAAATGTAATTTAATATTTGGTATGTTCACAATTCTGAGGAATAATAGTATATTTTTTTTAATTGGCTGGATATGCAGGTTTGCTGCAACTAACAGGGATGTTTTATTCATAAAACTAACCATATGTTTGAATTTAATTTGTTCATGAGATTATATTATTTGTTTTTTCAGTGTTTTGAATTTATTGATTATATGTTTCCTGTCACTTATAGGCCTGTACTATAAAAAAGACTACATTTATTAGGCCTATAGGCCTATAAAATACAAAATGTGTATATATTACTAATAAAAACCAATTGTGATCCTCTAGTAAAATTTCCTCATGTTTGAAGCTCATGAATGATTAAATATATGTTTTTAATATATTATTTACAAAATATATTCAAGCGATACTTTCCTTTACATATGATAATGATTACATATAATGATCACATTTAAAAAATAAATCCTATGCAAATTCACTGAGTACGCAGGTCTGCTGCGACGGGGATATTTTGTTTTTATTTGTTAGTTGTAAGAGAAAACTATCTTCTTAAATTAGTCTCTTGTTTGAGATGTGCAAACGACTGCAGTCTGAGTAAATAATATTATGCTTCAAACGTTAGATTCACCAGAAACCCTGAAGCAAGCATGTATGGAAAATTTTAACTACACATAATTTCTAAGACAATACATTTTGTGTAATTTTATTTAAATAATAATACTTTCCACAAAACTTTTTCAAGTCAGTTAGAGAGTCAATTTAGAATTAAAACAGTCAAAACCACTAGACCTTGTTATTATGTTTATTAGCAATGTTAAAACGTGTTTGAGCTTATGCTATTAGCCAGAGGAACCTATTATTAATGGTGACCACAGTTTGGAACGGGCACAATGTTTAAAGTTTTGGTTTTAATGGCTTTTATTGTGCTATTTTTTATTCTTTTTAGGGAGTAGGCCTAGATAAATAATGAAATAATAATAAAGTCAAATATCAATTATTCATAATAAATGATCGATATAGAATAAAAGTAATAACGCCAAAAACTAAAGATATAACATTTGAATACAGTATACAAATTGACCATTGAATACACTTAACATAAACGTATTAAACTCTTCGTTTGTTGAATTTTTATCTTGTAGTAATTCGGCTTACTTACTTGAACTTAATTTTTACAGGGTTACTCAAACTATACAGTTTTCAGAACTACGTTTCTTATGCTATTATTACAAACAAACAGAGGTATTATGGTAACTACTTCATGAAATTACATAAAAAAATTACATTATCACTTAAGGGACTAATGTATTTGTTGAACTAAGTTAGGGATTGTAATTCAAAGATGATAGAGAGAGTCAATTAACGGAATCGCGGCAAAATAAAAAAAATATTTCATGACAATTTTAGTTTACATGTGCCAATGCACGGGAAATGAAATGTTTTCGGAAATTACATTGTTAACGTTTTTGATCAGCAGTAACAGATATACTGAAAATTCAAATTAACTAGACATCACATTAGCTGAGGAAGTTTAGCTTTTTGAAGAGTTGTTTCTAGAGCCAGCTGCCATTGCTTATTGGGCTATTAATTAACAGTCCTGTCTAAGGAACGTACCAACCTTAGTCAGTAACAAGGCTACAAGATCGCGCCACTATCATCACGATAATCACACTCATCCTTCACTCATATTCAGGGTAACGTCCTCCATGAGGTACCTGTCTCAAAAAGAATTAATGAATGAATGATTTCAATATATGATATGATATTCAATATTTGCGTGGATAAATTTAATTCGACTTTAAACTTGAAACCTTGATTTTGTTAGGACAGAATGCAAAACACAAAGCGTAAATCTATTTCCGGATGTAGTGAAATTAATTGTATTTTAATGGTTTTTTTTCAATGCCATGAACCTTAACTCACAGTGGTGTGCTTCTGTTCTACTGTAAACATTTAATAAATTAAAAATTTGAATTTAAATGAAATTAGCTCACTGTAAACAAAATATTGACACATCTTAGTCTGCCATAATAGACTATCTCAGTCGTCATCGATCGTACTCAAACATAGAACGAAGAACATATCACTTGGTTACAATGCTGCTTAGCCTAATCAAATTAAGCTTGTAAACAACTCAAGCAAATTTTGTTTAAACCCACTACCTTTTAATGAAATAAAAAATTTCACCATAAAAATAAAAATAAAATAGTTTTTCATTCTTGAAGTGGATTAATTTAACTGATAGGTCTAATTCAAGTGGTTTATTTCAAGGCTTGTTAACAAATTTGGCACGAGTAGCGTTTGGCGAAAGGCCAGGTCTTGGCTAATCTTCTGTTAATGTGTTGTAAACATTCCCCCAGACAATTTATCTTACCCACATTTGTTAGTCTATCCACTCTAATGTTTCAAGGACATCAAGAAGAAGGTAAGCTTTGTTAGAAATGTGTTGAACAACTGTTGACAATGAGCTAAGTAGCGTCCGGGGCTCTCGGTAAGAAATGTGACTCAGCTAATTTAAACATACTATACCTTTTATCCAAGCGATCTCTAAGAGCGGTTTGTTGGGTAGCTTAATAAGCCAGTTTTTTTTTCTCGAGGAATAATTAAAAGGGATTACTTTTTGTTTCACAAAACTATGAATTATTGTTAGTTTTAGCGAATATTCCCTATAGGGAAGAAGCTATTACCGTAGGTCTCATGGTAAGACCTAAGCCCAAGACCGTGATAATTTTTTGTTTTGGAGCCCCAGAAGTAAAAAACACCATTCGTTTGAATATATATATATATACACACACACACATATACATATATATATATATATATACACACACATATATATATATATATATATATGTATGAGTGTGTGTGTGTGTGTGTGTGTGTGTCTTAGCACGATAGCGGCCGTAGAAATGGTCCAATCTTTATGGAATTTGGTACAGACGTGTAAAGTGTAATCAATTGGAGTAGTTCGTAAACTAGCCTGATCGGAACACCGGAATGAAAGGTAAAGGGGGATAAATCTCCCCCAAAAAAAGTTGTTTGGGTTTTTCACACAGAAAAATACAAATAATTCAATTTTGGATTTCACCATTGAATTCAGCTCAAAAGAACAACACTTAAGTATTTTGAATCGCGTCTTTATGTCCATTGGTTACCGATATATTGAAAGTGGTATAATTGTGTACCCTCTTCCAAGGTTATAGCAACAAAACCCCCGAGCAATGAATGAAAAAGAGAATTTACTAAAAGGTTGTTTTAAGGGGATTTTGCACTCTTAGCGGCCACAATTATCATTCGATTTGCTCTAAACTTGGTAGAGATATTCTTTACTATGATCTGATTGGCCAATTTGTTGGAGGAATAAATGGAAAGACCCAACCTCTTACTACAGGAGCATACAGCCCAAAAATAGGGGTTTTTTAAATCTAAAATGGGCAATTTAATCCCCGAAAGAAAAATTCGCCCCTTCATGTTAGCGTGCTGCGTGAGTAGCATATTATTAAGACCTCCAATCAGACACACGAAACTTGGTTTAATGTATTAAGTCATGTTAGGAATACATGATATTACAACTAAAAATGTAATCATAGGCCTAGAAACGAGGAAGAGGCAAATAAGTAGCCAACTTTTAGGAGCTGTCTACGTAATTTTCATTTTAACAAAAATATTGAATAATAAAGGAACCGAAGACTCTTTTATACTTAGTTGACTATGTCGGAGGGTTTGATTACATTGCTTTTGACATGATGCATTAGAAACTATTAGGACAGAAACAGCATAAGCCGCTCAAACAGTGTCCCTCTACTCTCGCCTGTCATAATGAAACTGTAGGCTTAAAAAATATCCTTCTATTTCTTTATTTTTATTCATACCGTATACAGAAACAAGCCAACAACGTCAAGACCTAAAATAACCTGTTTAGGCAAACGTAGCCAATTTTGAAGTTGACATGTAATAACTCATTAAGTTTATTTGAATATTACTAGTAAATTCCAGCTAAATCCCTGCCATTGTTTAGGGCTTAAAATTCTTTGAACAAATTTAACCAACATTAATAAACAATGAAACAAACCCCCACGCTATACGCTGGCATTATTGATCCCAGCAGCTATCACCAAGTGATTTTTTCACTTTTTCATTTTTTTACACAACTGATATATACTTCCTTACTTTTTGTTGGATATAAGTTTTGTTAATGTACATAGTCCTCTTAGTAGTAGTGGGCACTTGGGGCTGCTGGCCCAATCAAACTTTGACAGGCAGTCAATTTTTTGACAGCTACTTCCGGTCACGTGACCGGAAGTGACGTCACCAGCTGTGACGTAGCTGTGACGTGTATGGGTGGGTATTTAAAGTTTAAATGCCCTGCTGTGCTGGGTATTTAAATTTTAAATGTCCGGAAGTGGGTCAAGGTCGGTTGGGGATGTTTTTAAAAAAATATCTTGCATTTTCGGAAAATCCGAAAATGCAAGATAAGTTTTGTTTCTTTTTACAAACTGTTTCTTAATTGTTGTTTTGTTGATTTTTGTTTCTATTAAAATATTATATTAAAAATGGAATTGACAAGTTAACAAGAAAATATCCTGCTACAAAGTATCCAAATAAAGATGCAATTACATAAACATAAACTTTAAAAAATAGTGAATGTTCTTTCTTTTTATCTGTTAGTATTTCCTGAACAAGGTAACCAAAATTGTAATCACATAAAAATGAAAGTAGGAAAATAACAAATTTCGACGGGTTCACAAAAACCAAGTTGCAAAGTAGCGAATTTCTTTCTTCCTCCATTGTTAAATTTTTAGTCGAAACCAATTAATGATAACATTACTGCTTGCGCATCCGAACTAACAGTTGATGAAATTTCATTTACATTTAGACTTGTAGTAGTTTCATTTGTAGTAGGTAATTGTTCGGAAGTTTGTGTAGATGCAGAAGAAACAGTATTATCTTGAAGCTCAGAGTCCATGTGTGTTCGGGTGAAGAGCTGAAGCTTTAATGAGGTGTGGTACCCCTGTCCTACTCCGTGTCAGCAGTTGTTGGTGGTGGGGGGTCGTTAGGTTCATGCACCGAAATGTAGATAGAATCATAATTTTCTGGAGGATGTACTAAAATTTGTTGTACAGGATCTGCATCAATAGTGAAACTTTGCGTTTCAATACAAAGTCCATCTTTGATAAAAGAAACATATAAAACAGAACTCATGTTTATTTAGATGTTTACTCTGCGAGTCCTACCAGCAAACTGATGTGATAGTGGTAGCGCTGTTACCTCCCTCGAAAGACATGTGCAGGACGGAACATCTGCCGCGCACCTGCCTTCCCCCACCACCATGAGAGACTCCTCGCAATATTTGGATATGTAGTGTTAGTCGTACTGTTGCTCATGTTGAGTGAACATGTCAGTATTAAACAATCGTTCTTAACTTGTGGTTTTAAAATATTTGCAATAAAATATCGTTTTAACACTTATTTAACTTTGTACAAGTTACAATATTTTAAAGATGCCACTTTATTATATCACCTTGATACTTCTAAAAAATTTAGTCGCAGAAATGCAAAATAAACTACAGTTTCGATTAAATATAAACTTGGTTAAAGATCTAAATTTTGTTTCTTTGTTATAACTTTTACATTGTTGGTTAAATAACAAATGTTACCGAAGTTTTTTGTTTGTCTCATTATTCTGCGTTATTGAAGTACCACATGATAGGGTTTGGAAACATATAAAGTAAAATATAAAATGTAGGAAAATATTTTTTTATGTTTTTGCGTTATAACTTTTATACCGTTGGTTTTATAAAAAAAGTTTAATGAACCTTTTTGTTTGTCTTTTTAATTCTACGTATTTTGAGTACCTACATGATAGGGTTTGAAAAGATATAAAGTAAAATATAATGTAAAGAAAGATAATTTTTAGTTTTTGCGTTATAACTTCTATACCGTTAGTTTAATAAAAAAATGTTACTGGACCTTTTTTGTTCGTCTTTTAATTCTGCGTATTTTGAGTACCTACATGATAGGGTTTGAAAAGATATAAAGTAAAATATAATGTAAAGAAAGATAATTTTTAGTTTTTGCGTTATAACTTCTATACCGTTGGTTTAATAAAAAAATGTTACTGGACCTTTTTTGTTCGTCTTTTAATTTTGCGTATTTTGAGTACCTACATGATAGGGTTTGGAAACATATAAAATGAAATATGATGTAAAGAAAGATAATTTTTAGTTTTTCCGTTATAACTTCTATACCGTTGGTTTTATCAAAAAAAAGTTACTGGACCTTTTTTGTTTGTCTTTTGATTCCGCGTAATTTGAGTACCCACACGATAGGGTTTTAAGCAATTTTCCAACCCCCCCCCCCGTCAATGTTGCCGGGACGAAACCTCCCCTCCCCCCCCCGACAACAATGATGGGGGGAAGGGGGGGGGCGCCGACTTGATCTCGTTGCCGTTCAACTTTAGAACTGCGTCGCCGTACATGGTGGCAGTGGATATAACAAAAATGCTCCAAATCGATCGTGCGGGTAGTCAAATTAAGCGGAATTAAAAGACAAACAAGAAAGGTCCAGTAACATTTTTTGATAAAACCAACGGTGTAAAAGATATAGCGCAAAAACTTAAAAAAAATCTTCGGTGGCAGTGGATATAATAATAATGCTCTAAATGTATCATGCGGGTAGTCAAATTACGCAGAATTTAAAGACTAACAAAAAAGGTCCAGTAACATTTTTCGATAAAACCAACGGTGTAAAAGTTATATCGCAAAAACTGCAAAAAATCTATGGTGGCAGTGGATATAACAAAAATGCTCAAATTATTCGGAATAAAAAGACGAACAAAACAGGTCCAGTAACATTTTTTTATAAAACCAACGGTATAGAAATTATAACGCAAAAACTAAAAAAAAGTATTTTCCAACATTTTATATTTTTTACTTTATAAGTTTCCAACCCCTATTTTTAGTTCAGTAACATTAATAAATTAGATTTATATTTATGATACAATGAAAATATGTATAATGTTTATTTTATTATGTATTACGATTGACTTAAAACATAATATTCCTTAAGTAAAACATGGTTACTCATTAATAATATATGAATTTAGTTTCAAACTAATATTAAAATTGTTCTAAAACAAGTTTCAACCTACATTAATACTGAACAGATGTTAAGTTTACTAAGATAATTTAAATTTTAAAACAAGTTAAAAAATTTTTTTTATATCGTACTGATATTGTTTTATATGGTTTTAATACCAAATTAAACTTGTTTCAAAGTAATATTAAAATTGTTTTTATAATTTTTTTTTAGTGTTGATAGTATGTTTTTAAAAGCTTTAAAAGTTTCAAAGTTTCAAAGTTTCAATTTCAAGTAATGTATATTGTTTATTTTATTATGTATTACAACCGACTTCAAACATAATAGTTCTTAAGTAAAACATGAGTATTCATTTTAGTGCAAAAATAAACTTACAAGAATCGAGGTGTGTCCTGCACCAATTCTGTGCAATAGCGGTCAAGGTTGTGAAAGCAGTAGGCAACCTACTCGGTCAAAGTAGGCCAGACGATGTTGTGTGTGCCGAGGTCACAGACCCTGCCAAGTAGGCTACCGACCTTCAGCTGGGAGACACATTGACCTAGCAGTCAAGGCTGCTGCCTTGAGCTCGCAGTAAAAAGTTTTAAATAACCTTGAAACTTTGTAACCTGGACGGTTTTAAAACTTAGGTTTTTGCATTACAACATCTATACTGTTGGTTTTATCGAAAAATGTTACTAGACATTTTTGTTTTTTTATTACACATAATTTGAGTAACCACATGATAGGTTTTGTAAAAGTTTTGAATGACCTTGAAACTTTGTAACCTGGACGGTTTTAAAACTTAAGTTTTCGCGTTATAACTTCTATAACGTTGGTTTTATCGAAAAATGTTACTGAACATTTTTGTTAGTTTTTTTATTCCACATAATTTGAGTAACCACATGATAGGTTTTGTAAAAGTTTTGAATGACCTTGAAACTTTGTAACCTGGACGGTTTTAAAACTTAAGTTTTCACGTTATAACTTTTATACCGTTGGTTTTATTGAAAAATGTTACCGAACATTTTTGTTTGTTTTTTTATTCCATGTAATTTGAGTAACCACATGATAGGTTTTGTAAAAGTTTGAAAATGAACTTGAAACTTAAGTTTTTGCGTTATAAATTCTATACCGTTGGTTTTATCGAAAAATGTTACTGGACCTGTTTTGTTCGTCTTTTTACAAGTCCAATGTAAAGTAAAATAAAAAGAAGTGTTGTTGTCTGTTGGAACAGTAACAAAAAAAATTATGAGTTTGAAAAAATTTTCTAAGTCCTAAAAAATGAATTATTGGGAAGTTTTAACACTTAAAATTTTTACAAGTCAAATGTAAAGTAAAATAAAGAAAGAAGTATTGTTGCCTGTTGGAACAGTGGTGAAGGAATGATTGAAATTAAACTCGCAGCAAAAAGAAACTTGATATTGTAAAATAAATGTTAAAGCAAATGATTGAAAAATTTTCTAAGTCCTAAAGTAATAATTATTGTGAAGTTTTAACACTTAAAATTTTTACAAGTCCAACGTAAAGTAAAATAAAGAAAGACATGTTGCCTGTTGGAACAGTGGGAAAAGAATGATGGGTTTGAAAGATTTTCTAAGTCCTAAAATATTAATTATTAGGAAGTTTTAACACTTAAAATTTTTACAAGTTCAATGTAAAGTAAAATAAAGAAAGAAGTGTTGTTGCCTGTTGGAACAGTGGCGAAAGAATGATGGAAACCAAACCCGCAGCAAGGCTTCTGTGGTGACCTCGAGCCGAGTTGGGGTCCAGGGTCTGCGCTTGAGGCCAGGTGGTCAACCAGCTGCCACACCTGCCCGGCCCGGCTGCCAGCTGCCGTGACCTCGAGCCGAGTTGGGGTCCGGGGTTTGCGCTTGTGCTTCGGCATCAGTTGCTCGCTAGACAGTAAGGTGGTAACATGTTCAGAAGGCGCCCTGAACAAACACAGGGGCTGTAACAAAAGTTACACCCCCTTACCTGCACACATATGGAAAAGTTAAAGACGCAAAAACTTGCGTCTTTACCGCAAGTAACACATTTGCGATAAAACATTTAAGCGCCAAGTAATGTTATGTTACACATGATGGCATAACTTTGAGTATGCCACCTTGCTTTAACCATGCTTTTTAACTTAACATTTTTTTGGCGCTACTATCATATAACAACGCTAAGCTAAAAATGAATGTTATACAAATATGTTTTTTTATTCCCTAACACTAAAGGAGCCAGCGACTCACCATAAGGCGCAAATCAACTGGGGTCCAGCGAAACTCCGGAGGTAGGCGAACTACCCATCCAGCACGTATAGAGGTTGTAAGTGACCCGCTTTGGTGGGCGTAATCACTACAAAAGCGGTAGCCGGTTTTACCATAAATTAATTGGTTTTACCGTGCAAAAGATGGAAGGAAAAAAGGAAAGGAAATTGGAATTGAAAGGTGTCCCTAACTAAAAAGGAATACAAGACAAGAGAGGGAATGCCCTCAACAAGCTTGTTGGAAAAAGGAAGTTGGAATAGAAAGGTATTAAAACATATCATATAACATTCTTAAGAAAAAAGAATATTACTTTAAACTTAAACACTTTACTACTTTAAACTTAAACACTCCAGGCAAAAATATATTGTAAGTAAAAGAAAGATTTTAAATTAGTACTAACTACCAAACCAGCAAACTAAAAACAAACTACAAACCCTAGGGTATCTACAAGCACAAACAACTACCATGCCTTAAAATTAATCAGTCCTACGTCAAGAGGTTATTATACAAATAACACCAAGATATTTTCACTAAACAGCAAAAATGATAAAATGTTCAGGGCGCCTTCTGAACCTGTCACCACCTCACTGTCTAGCGAGCAACTGATGCCGAAACACAAGCGCAGACCCCGGACCCCAACTCGGCTCGAGGAGGGGGGATGCCCCCTCCTTGCTTACCCCCTCCCAAACCACAGGAGCCTTGCTGCGGGTTTGGTTTCCATTATTCTTTCACCACTGTTCCAACAGGCAACAACACTTCTTTCTTTATTTTACTTTACATTGGACTTGTAAACATTTTAAGTATTAAAACTTTCCAAATAATTTATATTTTAGGACTTAGAAATTTTTTCAAACATTTTTGCTTTAACATTTATTTTGCTGCGAGTTTAGTTTTCATCATTCTTTCGCTACTGTTCCAACAGCCAACAATACTTCTTTCTTTATTTTACTTTACATTGGACTTGTAAACATTTTAAGTATTAAAACTTTCCAAATAATTTATATTTTAGGACTTAGAAAATTTTTCAAACCCATCATTTTTTGTTACTGTTCCAACAAACAACAACACTTCTTTTTATTTTACTTTACATTAGACTTGTAAAAGTTTTAAGTGTTAAAACTTCCCAATAATTAATACTTTAGGACTTAGAAAATTTTTCAAACATTTGCAGATTTCTTTTCAAACTTACATTGGATGATCTTAATACTTAGGGGTTTTTAAAATATAAGAAATTTAGCAGTTATTTAGACTTTTTGTGTTTAATACAGAAAAAAAAGATTGTTTTAAACTTGAATTATTTAACCTTGACACTTAGATTTCTTTTCAAACTTACATTGGATGATCTTAATACTTAGGGGTTTTGAAATATAAAACAATTAGCAGTTATTTACACTTTTTTGGGTTTAATATAGAAAAAAAGATTTTTTTTTAAACTTGCATTATTTGACCTTGACACTTATATTTCTTTTCAAATTTACATTGGATGATCTTAATACTTAAGGGTTTTGAAATATAAAACATTTAGCAGTTCTTTACACTTTTCGTGTTTAATACAGAAAGAAAAGATTTTTTTTTTATTTGTATTATTTGACCTTGACACTTGGATTTCTTTTTAAACTTACATCGGATAATCTTAATACTTAGAGTTTTGAAATATAAGAAATTTAACTGTTATTTACACTTTTTGTGTTTAATACAGAAAAAAGTGGTGGGGGTAATGCTATAAATAGGGGTAGTTTTAAAGTGGTTTTCATTATTACGGCAACTTTTGTGGAGAGCACACCTACGTCATGTATTACTGCATTAGTTGCGAAGAATCTTTTGAAGATGAAATTTTACTACAAATACACAAAGACGTTCACCATAACAACGAAACAAACCAAGAAACAAACCAAGAAACAAATAACAATGCAGAAGAAGAAGAATATTTGGAAGAATTAGATCAAATACTTGCTACCGTACAACAACAACTAAATTCAAGACCAAGTGTTATTCAATACGCACCCGGACCATCTTTGGATGTGGAATTATACGCCCGAGCCTTACCAGGTAGTGTAGTAACTCATTTTAAGATTGACAATGCTCAATTGCAACTTGCACAGTTTATTTCAAAAGCAAAAACATTAGTAACAGAAACATTGAACAATGAACTAAGAAGATTAAATTTTATAAAGTTTGGAATATTATTAGATACAGTATTTACAAATGTTCAGAATGAAACATCACCAAGAGGATTTTTAACTAAAAACAAAACCATCATGTTTGCGTCAGATATAAGCTCAATTGTGGATGATTGTTTTGAAGAACTTTTAACAAAATTACAAGAACATGAAGGAAGAGGTTCTGGATGGAGTTTGTTAAGTATAACAAGCTTAGATGTAAGAGTTCATAAACATGGATATGGAATGAGAGGTAGTAGTTATATTGTTTTGCCAAAGAAGATTCGAGTAACCAAATCTTGTGTGAACGTACAAAATGAAGATGCTGAATGTTTCAAGTATGCAATGCTTGCAAAATTTGTAATAGATCATGTGGAACGACCGAGTAGAGTATACGATGAGGTTTGCTATAAGTATAACTTTCAAGGCATGACTTATCCTGTTGCAATTCAAGACATATCAAAATTTGAAAAGAAAAATCCTTTTGCATCTGTAAACATTTTTGGCTTAGATTCATCCAACAATGTCTACCCCTTACGTATAACACCCACCGAACGCAGAGATCATACCGATTTATTATTAATAACAAAAGGTGATATTTCACATAATGTATATATTAAAGATTTCGAAGCTCTAGTTTGCAAACAGTTATCAAAACATAAAGAAGAAAAAACCACTTGTAAAAGATGTTTTTGTTTTGTAAACAAACCATTAAGAAGAGGTGGTTCAGAATGGTTGATGGAACATCAAAAATTATGCAGTGGAAACTATGAAGTAAGAATTAAATTACCACACCCTAGCAGATCGCAAGTAAAATTTGACAAAGTTATCCAACAATACAGAATTCCAGTTGTAGTGTATGCGGATTTTGAATCTTCATTGCTTCCACTTGAACAAGAAGAAGGAGAGCAAATTAAAAGCAGAAGTATCAACTTCAACTTCAAACCAAACAGCTATTGTTTAATAGTAAAATCCACTCTGTCTGAAGAACATCTTCAAGAATATGGTTTGACATCTACACCGAAGATCTATCGTGGAGAAGAAGCAGCTCGATACTTTGTTGATGATTTATACAACATCGCTGGGATAGTGGAAGCAATGTATAGCAATGTGGTTCCTATGTCACCTATGACGCCGGAAGAACTTCATCTTTATGATTCAGCAACAACATGCTATTTATGTAACAATCAATTTACAGAAACTAAAGTTAAAGTTCGCGACCATGACCATCTGACAGGAGCCTACAGAGGTGCAGCTTGCAACGGATGTAACATCAACTACAAACTACCATCTTTTATTCCTGTGGTTTTTCACAATCTTAGTGGATACGATGGACATTTTATCATTCCCGAATTAGCAAGAGACAACGGTGAAATAGACGTTTTGGCACAAACTATGGAAAACTTTATAAGCTTTTCAAAAAAGGTGGGCAAAATTATACTTAGATTTGTTGATTCTTTTTGATTTATGCCTTCCAGTCTTATGAAACCTTCTGAAAATTTAAGAAGAGAAAATTTAATAGAAACAAGCAAAATTGTACCTGCAGAAAAAATGGATTTGGTTCTTCGGAAAGGAGTTTTCCCGTATGATTACATCGATGGACTACATAAATTTCAAGAAACATCACTTCCTCCACCAGAAGCATTTAAAAGTAAACTTACCGATTCGGATATTTCACCTGAAGACTATCAACACGCATGCAGAGTTTGGGACGAATTGGATATGAACACTCTGGGAGATTATTCTGACTTTTATGTAAAACTTGATGTGACCCTTCTCTGCGATGTGATGGAAGAATTTAGAAACACCTGCTTTGAAGCCTACGGATTAGACCCTCTTCATTCTTATACTTCTCCAGGA
Organism: Flexamia atlantica; assembly: GCA_035578135.1. Taxonomy (NCBI): domain Eukaryota; kingdom Metazoa; phylum Arthropoda; class Insecta; order Hemiptera; family Cicadellidae; genus Flexamia; species Flexamia atlantica. Next base: position 129,834,938 of record JAQJVK010000001.1, on the reverse strand, counting down.
CTAGCTTGGCAAGCTATGCTAAAAGAAACAAAGTGCAACCTTCAATTATTAACCGATATTGACATGGTGTTGATGATCGAATCGGGCGTTAGAGGTGGATTGACCCAAAGTGTTACTAGACATGCTAACAACAAATATCTTCCAAACTACGATAAAGAAAAACCATCAGTGTTCTTAGGATATTTCGATGCCAACAATTTATACGGATGGGCCATGTCTAATCCACTTCCTTTTGGAAACTTTGAATGGGTTAATCCAGACTCTATTGGTGATATTTCACAAATTTCAAAAGAGGAGACACCGGATACATATTGGACTGTGACTTTGAATATCCAGAACACTTGCACGATCTTCATTACGATCTTCCGCTCCTTGCAAAAACACAAGTTTCACCAATTGGCAAACATCCAAAATTAATGATGACTCTTGAAAATAAACAAAGATATGTAGCTCACTTTTGGGTTGTTCAACAAGCACTCCAATTGGGTTTACGTATAACCAAAATTCATAGAGTTTTAAAATTTTCCCAATCATGCTGGTTAAAACCGTACATTGATTCAAACACCAGAAGAAGAGCAGCTGCAACATCAACATTTCAAAAGGATTTTTTTAAATTAATGAATAATGCGATATTTGGAAAAACATTGGAAAACAAAAGAAAACACAAAAATGTTAAATTAGTTACAGATCCTATAAAACTAGAAAAACTTGTACATAAACCAAACTTTGGAACATCCGTTATCATCAATGAAAACCTTGTAGCAGTATCTATGAAGAAGACAAGCGTGAAAATGGATCGTCCGTTGTACGTTGGAATGTCAATCTTGGATATTTCCAAAACCCACATGTATGATTTCCACTACAACAAAATGGTTGCCTTCTACGGTAGAGATAACATCGGAATCGCCTACATGGACACGGACGCTTTCATCTACTGGATTCTTACTGAAGATATGTATTTAGATCTTCGAACATTTGTTCACAAAAATGAATTTGATTTTAGTGACTATCCAAAAGATCATTTAAATTATGACAATGATCGGAACAAAAAGAAACTTGGAAAATTTAAAGACGAAGCAAATGGAATTTTACTGAAAGAACTTATTGCACTAATGTCAAAATTGTATTCACTACAATTGCATAAAGAAGAAAACAATGTTATTAAAAAAGCTAAGGGTGTAAAAAGTTTGTATCTTAAGAAGAATGTAAATTTCGAACACTACAAGCAATGCTTATTTGAAGAAACGACTATAACTGCAAAATTCAACACCATCAGAAGTTTCAACCATCACCTGTACCGCGTAACAGAAGTAAAAAAAGCACTCCGCTCCAATGATGACAAACGACACATTCTTCCAGACAAAATATTCACACTCTACCATTCGGCCACTATTCTCTCAATCCTATCAATGAGTAAAAAAAAAGAAAAAAAGAAAAAAATAAAAAAAGAAAAAAAGGGGAAATCACAGCATGCTCACTGTGATTTTCCCTTTTTTAAAAATATGTTGAAATGACCTTGACCTATAAAAGCGGATGCAGAAAAAGAAACACTCAATACTAACTTGACTTTGTTAGTAAAAACATCATGACAGAGTTAAAGGAAAAGATTGTTAATGAACTTCATAAACCTTCAAGAATAAAGTTTCCACGAAGAAATACTGTTGTAAAAGGAATAAATGATTTATATCAAGCAGATTTAATTGAAATGCAACCGCATAGTAAAATAAATAAAGGATTTAGATACATACTTACGATTATTAATTGTTTTACTAAAGTTGCAGATGCTTTGCCATTAAAAGACAAAACCGGTAACAGCATAACAAAAGCTATGGAAGTAGCTATAAAAAGAGATAAAAATAAAATTAAACATTTACAAACTGATGATGGGAAAGAATTTTTTAATAAACCTTTTGCATTGTTAATGAAAAAAATATAAGATAAATCATTATTCTACAAATTCTGAGAAAAAGGCAGCTATAATTGAAAGATTTAATAGAACCTTAAAAGGTGCAATGTATAAAATGTTTTCGAAAAGAGGTTCTTACGTATGGGTTGATATCTTACCAAAATTAATAAGCAATTACAACAACAAGTTTCATAGAACTATCGGTATGGCACCTAACAAAGTGAATAAGAAAAACGCTAAACTAGTTTTACAACGAATTAAAAAGAATACACAGCCAAAAGCGGAACAAAAAAAACCAAGAAAATTTAATGTAAATGATAAAGTTCGAATTAGTAAATACAAAGAAGTGTTTACTAAAAAATACCTGCCCAATTGGACAAACGAAGTTTTTACAGTGTATAAAGTACAACCTACTGTACCGGAAACTTATATTTTAAAAGATAACAAAGGAAATTTGTTACAAGGCGGTTTTTACGGACATGAATTGTTAAAGTCAACAGTAGGCGATGTCTATCTTGTTGAAAAGGTGTTGCAAAGGAAAAAAGACCAAGTTAAAGTACGTTGGTTGGGGTTTGACAAAACTGAAGATTCGTGGATACCTATAAAAGATTTGATTTAGTTATAAATCAACTTATTTACTCTTCTGCCTTTGAATAAGATGGAGATTGTTCACCATAAAGATAAATTTAATATTAATAACATTGATGATTTAACCGTAGATAACGTTAAAATCAACAATGGTAAACACGGCAGTTTATTTCCAAACACTGTACGATGTATAGTAAGCGGTCCTTCAAACTGTGGCAAAACTAACGTTGTGTTTAACTTAATTACAAACACAAAAGGATTGCGATTTAATAACCTATATATTTTTTCAAAGTCCTTACATCAACCAAAGTATCAATTGTTGGAAAAGATCCTGACTGATGTGCCTGATGTTAACTATTACAAATTTAATGCTAGTGACAGTGTTATGCAACCAGACCAGGCTAAGCCGTATTCTGTATTTGTATTTGATGATGTATCTAGTGAAAATCATGATACTATTAGAAACTATTTTGCCATGGGAAGACATAATAATATTGATAGCATATATATCGGACAAACATATAGCAAAATTCCAAAACAACTAATTAGAGACAATGCAAATATTTTAGTTTTATTCAAACAAGACGATACAAACCTAAAACATATATACAACGATCATGTAAATGCTGATATGTCATTTGAAAAATTCAAAGAGCTTTGTGGAAAAGCTTGGGCGGAAAAATACGGATTTTTGGTAATTATGAAAGATAAAGCTATAACAGATGGTCGTTACCGCATAGGTTTTGATAAATTTGTTTTAATACATTAATTAACAACATTATCGTACAAGTCTTCATGGTGTAAACATGGTTAATCAGGAAAAGCTATTAAAAGAAATAAAATCACTTAGTGATTCTATTAGACATAAAAACAGAGCGTTAAGATTAGGAATAAGTGAAAGAGAGAAATTTCTGGAATCAACATTTAAACCTATTACTGAGCCATTAAAACAATTGGGGCAAAATGTTACACCTTCAACATTTAATTTTTCCGGAGATGCTATTTTACCCATTTCAAAATTTGAACAAAAAGAAGAATATGAAGGTGATACAAGTTTTACGCAACAAGGAGAAACAACTGAAGAAGAAAGCGAACTAGGTGAAGAAACGGATGTTTTAACAGAAAAAGAAGGTCTTTCTACAAGCGAAGAACAACAAGAAGAAGAAGAGCCTATTAATCCACCCAACTTGAGCAAATTGGGCTCGGATATTGCGTATAAAGGGCCGCTTGCAAGACAATTTGTATTAAAAATGTTACATTCTGCACAACCAACTCGAAAGTATCATACTTTTGGTGCTAGAATAGAAGAAAATGGCCTAATGATTGGAGATAGCAAGCTTGATGTAGACGACCATGACAATATTATTATAAATAATAAACAATACAAAGGTACAAAAGGATTGTTTGAACTTATTTTTAAACCGAAACCTAATAAATATACTAAAAAGGATTTAAACATTTTAAAACAAATATTGGAGGATACAAATGCGCATAAGAAAAATTATTCTAAAAATTTCAATGTTTATAGAAATAAATCAGAAAAATATAAAACTATTATTGCTAAACTTTTCCCACCAAAAAGAAGGGCACCCATAAAAAGAAAATCATTATCTTCTGCTGAAATAAATATTTTACATAAAAGGAGAAAAACAAATCAATCAAGTTTATCAGGAAAAGGATTATTGAAAAACTTGTATGATACTAATATAATATACTACAACGATATAAACAAATTGGTTGATAGAATGAAGTTGATATATGAAGCAAAACAAGCCGGACATAGCGGTTTAGAAAACGAATGGGTAGCTTTGGTCGGCGAATTGCGAAATCGAGGAGTAATTGCATAAAAATATGAGTATATAGAATACAAGCATAACCGATTAAACATTCAGTATAACCATGAGTGTGGATAAGTTTGGACGGTATTCCGAAACTGGAAGCAAATCAGGATCTTATGGAAAAAGAGGTGGTTTACCACTAACATCCGATGGAGATTATGATATAAGTAACAAACGTTTAAAGTTTGTAAATGATCCAAAAGATGATAATGATGCAGTAAATTTCAAAACTTTAAAAAGTGAAACATTACCTAGCTTAAAGCTTCAAAATGAAGTGTATAACGCTAATTTTTATAGAATTGCAAATCCTCCAAAACCAATAGATAAGAATGATTCGGTAAATAAAGAATATTTAATGTGGTACATAAACCAAACCTTAAGATATGATCCTAAAAGTAATAATAAAGCATATGATGCAAAAGATCTTAGAATAGCCAATATAGCAGATCCTGTTAATGATCAAGATTCAGTTACCAAAAAGTATTTACATTCAGTCATACCTGAAAAAACAGATAAATTTTCCTTTTACAACTTTGTAATACACGATATTGGAGACCCTAAAGATATGAAAGATGCGGTAAACCTTCAATATGTTACAGATCATTGTATTACACATGATATTAAGTCAATTGATTGCAAAAATAAAGTGTTAACTAACGTTAAGGAGGGAACTGCAAAATCAGATGCAGCTACAATAAGTCAAATAATGAAATTAAACAATAACAAATGGGATGCGGATGCAAAAATAATTACTAATGTTAAAGAAGGGTTGAATGATATTGATGTAGCAACAATTGGACAAGTTCCTGCATTAAAAGAAATTTCATCAAGATTTGGTCAACAAGGCTTTGATTGTAAGGAAAGACCACTATTTAATGTTGGAATGGGGGTACATGACAGTGATGCAGTTAGAGTAAAAGAATGGCGTGAAAGATGCTTAAGAACAGAAAACCCCCAAAAATTCTTTTATTGTCAAAACTTGCGATTGACTAGCTTAGATGACCCTATTGATATTGTTGATGCTGTTAATGTAAATTACATTATAAGACTCTTAAGTGTAGTGTTATATGATGTTTATAATACGATAAAGCCCATAAAAGCTGATCAAAAACTACATTGGGTTAAGAAAAATGTTATAGAAAAATATTTTTTAAATATGAAAACTGGAAATTTAAGATTTGCTCAAGTTGATGTTGATAAAAAGGATACAATCCTACCAAAAGACTGGGTAAAAGTTTATTACCCATAAACAAAATACATGTTTATTATAAATAAACAATGTCAAAGGATAAGTGCATCATTCATTATAAAGAATTTATAAAATAAACAAGTATTGGCATTTCCTTTCACTATAAAAAACCATGTTGAAAGTTCAACGCATCAGTCATAATCGACACGTTATAAAGAGAGGAAGAGGAATAGCATCAACAGCACTTTCTCTTATTACTAAGCCGGTTGGAGCTATAGTTAACAAAGCTATCGATTTATTACCTGTAGAACTACATTTACCAGGAGGTTATCAATATTGTGGTCCTGGAACAAAATTGAAAAAAAGACTTGCTAGAGGAGATCTTGGAATAAATAAACTTGACCAAGCCTGCAAACAACACGATATAGCATATTCAAAGTTTGCAGATACTAAAAATAGATCAATAGCGGATAGAGCACTTGCTGAAAAAGCTTGGCAAAGAGTAACATCCAGTGACGCTAGTATCGGTGAAAAAGCAGCAGCTTTAGCGGTATCAGCAGCAATGAAGGGTAAAACGATGTTTTGGAGGTGGAAAGAAGAAAGGAGGTGGAAAAAGGAGGAGAAAACCTGCAAAGAAACGTGGAGGAAATATAAGAAGAAAACGACGATCCACCGCAGGTAAAAATAAAAAGAAACAAACAATATGGTCAATGATAAAAAAGGAGGAGGATTATATTTAAGACCGTATCGTGTGTATTAAACAGAAAAAAACAATTATTAATTCCAAATAAAGAATTAACAGATAAAGAATTAATTACTTATGTTTCTTGTTTAAAAATTCCATTTTTTAGAGGAGTATTTATGAAAGATGCATTACCTGTTAAAATTTGGAAAAATGAAACCGGAATAGTAAATTTAGATAATAGTAAATGATCAGGCACTCATTGGGTATGTTATAAGAAACTAGGATCAACTATTTACTACTTTGATAGTTTTGGTAATCTCCCACCACCAAAAGAACTACAATATTACTTTAAAACAGCTAAAACTGTACTATACAATTATAAAAGAGAGCAACCTGATGATACGGTAATCTGTGGACATTTATGTTTAGATTTTTTAACAAAAAGCGTTAGTCAACTTTAAGATGTCTTCCTATACAGTATCATTAACTGGAACTTCATCTACTTTGCGAAGTGTTCTTTTCCCTGCGTTACGTTTGGAAAAAGATAAATTATGGGAAGCCGCATTATTAGATATAACAACTTATAATTCTATTCCCAACGTTACTGAAAATGTTAATGACAAAATACATTATTACAAAACAAAAGATAAAAATACAAACAAATATTCAGATATACAAGTATTTAGTTTACCCACTGGAGCATATGAAATTGATGATATAAATGAAGCGATACAAAATCATATGGGAAAAGATAATATAACAATAAAAGGAAATAAAAATACTATGAAAGCTGAAATTAAATCTAAATATTATATAGATTTTAGCAAAGAACATTCAATTGGTAGTTTATTAGGATTTCCTAAAACAACAAAAATTTTAAAACCTAATATTAACCATTCAGGTGCTAGAACTGTGACAATAATGAAAGTTAACAGTATAGATGTTACATGTAATATTATACATGGTTCTTATAGAGATGGTGAAAATACTCATATATTGCACACATTCTATCCAACGGTCGCTCCGGGTTTTAAAATTGTGGAAAAGCCACAAAACTTGGTGTACCTACCGTTAAACACCAGTTTTATTTCAGACATTGTGGTGAACATACTAGATCAAGACGGAAATCATATTGATTTTAGAGACGAACCTATAACTATACGAATACATATAAAATCAACCGTATAACAATGGGGTTATCATTTAAAAAGAAAGAGCTGACTGGTAAACAAGTCAGTAGCACGTCAGCTATAGAAGTATTAACAAGTGATAACATTCGTTTTCTAGAAGAAATTGGATTAAAACTTATTAATAATGGAAATATTGGATATAGCGCAGGGTCCGACATTCGACGAAACCTTAAGGGAAAAGGAATATCATACGCACAACCCTTACGCTTCGTCAAAATTAAACAATAATGATGAAATTAGAATTCCCATACAACAACAAGATATTTATACACTTCCATGTGAAAGTTATTTGTATATCGAAGGAAGAGTAACAAAAAGGGATGGAACCACTGCAAGTACTGTTCCGTTCATAAATAACCCCATGGCATATTTGTTTGATGAAATAAGATATGAAATTTCCGGAGTTACAGTAGATTCAACAAAAAAGGTGGGAATTACAAGTACATTAAAAGGATTAGCATCTTTAACACCGAGTGAAAAAAATATGCTGGCCGCCGCAGGATGGGTAGCACCCGATTCCAGTACAATCACTCCAAACACTTCAGGCAATTTTGACTTTTACATTCCTTTAAGATTACTTTTAGGCTTTGCCGAAGATTACCGAAAAATAATAATAAACGTAAAACAAGAATTAGTTTTGTTAAGATCATCAAACGACAAAGATATTATTCAAGCAACTGATGGAACAACGGAAGCTACTTTAGAATGGAAAATGCAATTAGACAAGATTGTTTGGAGAGTACCGCATGTACGGTTAAACGAACAGAATAGAATTTCATTATTGAGAACTTTAAAATCAGATCGTGATATCGTAATACCATTTAGAAGTTGGGAGTTTCATGAATATCCGGTTTTACCGGAAACACAACGCCATACATGGACTGTAAAAACTTCTACTCATTTGGAAAAGGCAAGATATGTAATATTTGGATTACAAACAAAAAGAAGAAATGAAATAACTAAACATGCTGGTGAATTTGATCATTGCAAACTTACAAATTTTAAGGTGTTTCTAAACTCGCAATTCTTTCCATACGACAACTTCAACATAAACTTTACAAAAGAAAGGTTTAGTGTTTTGTACGATATGTATGCAAGATTCCAAAATTCATATTATGGTAAAACAAACACACCTTTATTAACGCCAAACCAATTTAAATCTGTAGTATAATGCTTTATTACTGTTTCCAATCAGCTGTGATTATATTTTAATGTCTCTGCTTACAAACATGTTTTGTTTTTGATTTGATCTTAAAAACTTAAATAAAACTATCTTTATCTTAATTTAATCAGTGTAATTATTGAACATGGTGGCAGCGTTATAAAATGTCAAGAAGAAGGTTGAGAGGAAATCATAATCAATCATCTGATTCATTCATTAATGAAGAACGAATACAAATACAAAAAACTTCCAATGCAGGATTTATTTTTAATCCTCCAGAAACTTTTGACTGCAAACAACCAGAGCTTTGGGAGAAGTGGGTGAAAAGGTTTGAGAGATACAGACTGGCATCTGGACTGAACCAAGAGTCTGAAATAAAACAAATCAGCTCTCTCATTTACTGTATGGGACCTGATGCCGAAGACATCCTTTTATCTGCTCATCTTTCGCCTGAAAATCAAAACTCCTATGAACAGGTCAAAAAGGCCTTCGACAACATATTTATTGGCAAACGTAACACCATTTATGAGAGGGCAAAATTCAACTTAAGGAACCAAGAACATGACGAAAGTTTCGATACATTTTTAGCAGATATAAGCTCAATGGCCGAACACTGTTCGTTTAAAGATCTAAAGGATGAGCTTATAAGGGATCGTATTGTTGTTGGCATATCAGACAAAAAACTATCAGCTCAGTTACAAGAAGACTCCAACCTAACTTTAGATAAAGCCATTCAAAAATGCAAACTAAAAGAGACTATAAGAAAACAGTCAGCAGAGTTAGAGATGATTGGAAAACAAGACAATTCTTCTATTAGTAAGATAAATTCATATCAGAAACAAAATAGTTCAAGAGTTAAAGTAACATCAACCAAAAATATCAGTGGAACGGAGTGCTGGAACTGTGGAGGGCCCAGTTCATGTAATAATTGTAAAAAAATAGGACATTTTGCAAAGTTTTGCAAGAGCAAACCCAATCAAAATTCTCCAGGACACACAAAGAATGTAAATGGTATATCACATACAACTCAAGGTGAGTATCACGAATCACCTTCTAGTGAAGCTATTGTTGCACATCTGCGACAAGTAAGTAGTAACAATAAAAACTTCAAGTCATGGTATGTTAATATACTTTTGAACAAAATATCACTTAGAACCAAAATAGATTCTGGCGCAGAAGTTACTGCCATTCCCCCAAATATCATAGACACAACCTTAATTAAGTCAGATCGTAAATTAAAAAATGCAAACCAGGGAGAAATGAATGTACTTGGTATGTTTATTGCAGACATTATATATGGTAATACACAAATTAAAGAAAAGGTTTATGTAATATCAGGTTTAAATGAACCCCTGTTAGGGCTTCCCGCGATTAAAGCATTGGATTTAATTAGTATAAGAGAGCCATACCAAACAGTTGGGATTAATTTAATCACAATGGAAAAAGTTTTGTGTGACTATCCTCAGCTTTTCCAAGGACTAGGTAACATACCCGGGGAATACAAAATTGAATTGATTGAAAATGCACAGCCATATTCCGTTCGTGCTCCAAGGAATATATCCATTCCATTACGGCCAAAAGTAGAGGCTGAGCTAAGCAGAATGTTAGAACTTGAAGTAATTGAAAGGATTGAATCCCCAACCGATTGGTGTGCTCCAATAGTACCAGTAATTAAGCCAAATGGGAGTATACGACTATGTGTTGATTACACAGAACTAAATAGAAATGTTAAACGTCCCAAGTGTATTCTTCCTGATGTAGAAGAAACTTTGGGTCAAATAGGAAGTTCTAAGATTTTTTCTAAACTTGATGCCCAGTCAGGATTTTGGCAAATAAAGTTATCACCAGAAACAGCTAAACTAACAACTTTCATAACTCCTTTTGGAAGGTTTTATTTTAAGAGATTGCCTTTTGGTATTACTAGTGCACCTGAATTTTTCTCGTATCAAATGACAAAGCTTTTAACAGGAATTGAAGGGGTTTTGTGTCACATGGATGATATTCTCATTCATGGCCAAACCCAAGAGGAGCATGATAAAAGGTTAACACAGGTATTGAAGCGACTAAAGGAGGCTAATGTAGTACTCAATAAAGATAAGTGTTCTTTTTCTCAGACTTCTGTAAAGTTTTTGGGGAACCTAATTGACTCTAATGGTATAAAACTTGACCCTGATCGGATCAGAGCTCTTGAAGAACTCCCACCTCCCCAAGACATTGCAGGTATTCGGCGCCTTAATGGCATGCTAAATCAACTCAATAAGTTCATACCGAATTTGGCAGATAAAACAGAGGCTTTCCGAGAACTTACAAGGAAAAATAAACAATTTTGTTGGACTGAACATCATCAACAAGCTTTTTTACACGTAAAGAAACTTGTAAAAGATTCAATAACACTAACCAAGTATAACTTAAAAGCAGATAATATTGTAGTAGCCGATTCTTCAGCGTACGGCTTGGGTGGAATGTTACTTCAAATTGAAGAAGGTACAACCAAGATAGTCATGTTTGCCTCAAGAACCTTACAAGACTGTGAACGACGGTATGCACAGATTGAAAAGGAGGCACTCGCTTGTGCCTGGGCAACTGAGAAATTTTCAAAATTTCTGATGGGTAAGAAGTTCAAGATCCTAACAGATCACAAACCACTTGTTCCGATACTAGGGAGTAAAGATTTAGACACAATACCCACTAGAATTCAAAGATTCAAGATGCGACTGATGAAGTTTGACTTCACCATTGAGCACATTCCTGGAAAAGAAATGTATACAGCGGACACCTTGAGCCGTGCTCCTATTTCTGAAACTACAGATGAGTTTAAAAAAGAAGTAGAAGCTCACATCAAAGTTATCACCTTTCCTGCTACTCAATCCAGATTAGAGCAAATAAGGAAAAGTCAGCTGAAATGCAAAGAGTGCCAATTTTGTACAACTTGTGCAAAATATCTAAATAAAAAAACGGAGAGAATGATCCAGTCAGAGACGCCTGATTACCCATGGCAAAAAATAGCTATAGATTACTTTGATTTTTTAAAAGGAAAGTACATAACTGTAGTAGACTATTATTCTCGCTATTTAGAAATGATAAATGTTTCTACAATGACAGTCAATGAGCTAATAACAAAAATGAAAGCTTGTTTCGCTCGACATGGGATACCCGAAGTCGTTGTTTCAGATTCAGGATCCCAGTTTACAAGTGAAGAATGGCGTAATTTTGCGGCTAATTTTGGATTCAAAATAACTACTAGTAGTCCCCTATATCATAAATCAAATGGTGAAGCTGAAAGAGCAGTTCAGACACTTAAAAACATGATGACTAAAAATAAAGATCCAACTCTAGCCTTGTTAGAATACCGAACAACACCGGGACCGTCGGGGTATAGTCCTTCAGAGCTTCTGATGGGAAGGAGGTTAAGGACAAGACTGCCTGCTCTAAAAAAAGATCTAATACCACGAAACATTGACCATGAAACATTCAGGCAATGGGACATCAAATATCGCAGCCAACAAGCAGAATATTATAATCAAAGGCATCGATCTAAGCCTGAGAAATCTCTGTCAGCTGGATCAAGCGTGTATATCCCAGATAGAAGAACAGAAGGAAAAATTGTTGAACGTGTAGCTCCAAGATCGTATACAGTAACAACAGCGAGTGATGGGATAATACGTCGGAATCGAGCAATGTTGAGGCCACTACCTCTTCAACAACCTAAAACTACAATGAAAACAAGGAACTTTACTTCCTCGTTTGGGCGGCCCATCAAACGTACCAGAAGATTTGATTACTGACAACTAAGGAGAGAAGGAGAAAAGGAGACCTGAGGAGAAAAGGAGATGTAGTATAATGCTTTATTACTGTTTCCAATCAGCTGTGATTATATTTTAATGTCACTGCTTACAAACATGTTTTGTTTTTGATTTGATCTTAAAAACTTAAATAAAACTATCTTTATCTTAATTTAATCAGTGTAATTATTGAACAAAATCTAACTATCCGATTGTTGTAGTTGATTGTTCCAAACAAAATGAATCTGTACAATCTTCCAGTGTAGATATAAAAATAGAAATGGAATTTGAACAAAATGTACCCAAAGATACATCTGCTTATTGTTTAATTTTACATGATAAAATTGTTACATATACACCTTTAACCGGTATTGTAAAAGCAGTGTTGTAAAATGAAAAGAAAAAAAATACCCCCCACCACTCGGCTATAAAAGCAGGAGCGGGAACGCAAATTGTTTAGTTGACTGTCTACAGTTGTATGGGTAACATCGTCTACAGCATTATAAACAAAATGAGTTCTTTATCAGTTGTACAAGGCGTTTCCGAAACAACACCTTTATTGGAAAATGATGATGATAAACATTTTGAAGAAAATGTTGTAAAAGAAATTGATGAGTTTTTAAAGTTTGGAAAACAAAATAAAAAGTTGGAAAATAATAAAACAAACGTAAGAAAGAAAAGAAAACTTGAAGAAAATATTCCACCAAACATTTTAACTGAAGTTTTCCTTCGCATCTTTTATCCTATTTCATCTTGCATGAGTAAAAGTGTGTCGATAGGATTGGTAAAATCATTAGTCTACTCTCCCGCAGTAATACTAAGCCATGGTACAAAGATGGTTTTATTTTCAGAAAATGCTTGGGATTCCTTTTTAAAACATCTACATCTTATTGAATGTTATTTAGCCAACAGTTTCTTTGGAAGAAAAACTAACATTCGACTTTTGGATTGTGACAATGAAATTGACATTATTAAACATCGTGGCCAACAACAAGTAAGAATTAGAGACTCAACACAATTTGAAAATAAAATTCTACTAACACGTGAAGAATTCTACATTTTAAACTATGCAACATCACCTATCACTAGGTATATGAAACAATTGGTATTTTCAAGCTCTGTTATTAAGGAATATCTGGTAGATGCATGCGAAAAACAACCTGACAGCACTTTACAATACGGACCAATAGATACATCCATTTTTAATAGAATACCTCACGAAGTGGAAATGTGGAGGCAGTTGAGAAACTTTGAACCTTTTACTGAAATCGCAATGGAAGCTACAGAAGAAGAAACCAACAACAACAACAATACAGAAGAAGAAACCAACAACAACAATACAGAAGAAGAAACTTTGCTAGTTTAAAAAAAACTACAATGTAATTTAACAAAAGAATAAACCGTGGGGTAGGCCTACTGGGGATGGTGCCCACGTTAAACATACACCAACGCGCCTATAACTGTACGGCCTGGTCTATATATCTAACCTACCGTGGTGTGGAAAACAGTTAATCACCAGACATCGTGATGAGCGGAATGGATGAAGAAATGGCAGCAAAATCTTGTGTAATTGAATTTCAAGCATTTCGCGGAAACGATGATAGATTTATTATAAAAGAATTGGTGATTTTAGATTTGCTCACACAAGTAGCATACCCGTTTTTATTTGAAGCACCGTGTTCTATCCATGCACTAAAGTCAAAAGCTAAAATAACAAACAGATGGTTAACAAACAATTGTCATCATATACATTGGTTTGAAGGTTTTCTACCGTACAACAATGTACACAAAATTATGTTTCATTTCTGTAAACAATTTACGCACATATACACCAGAGGATTGGAAAAAAGAAGTTGGATACAACAGTACACAAACAAAGAAGTTTTAAGCATAAAAATGGACAAAACCTTTCATTGTGATGTTAGAAATATTTGTGTTTCTACAATAGATCCGAAACACAACCAATCTCAATGCGCATTACAAAACGCATATCACTTGGCTGCTTACTTACAAGAAAAAGAAGAATGTGGTGGGGGTTACGAAGGTTATAAATACGAGGAAGCAACACACCCCGAGTATCACTCCAACTCCATACTCCGAACAGACAACATCTCCAGTGAAGAACATGGCATCACAACAGTTTCTCCAATGTTTAGTTGAACAATTCAACTTACATTCAAAATCAAATACTCTAATTATCAAGAAATGTTCAGAATTAAAAGAACAGAAACATTATATTGTTCATGAAATGAAAAAAGTTGATACAACGCATGGAGACGCAGTCGTCGCATCTTTATCCGATGCACCATATACACCAGGTGATGAACCAAAGTTTCAAGTATATCTTCCAAAACGATTCGTCCAGTTGCTGCAAAATGAAGATCTGCGGGAAATTCAGCCAGGATCATCATACTTGGTGTCACACGGAATGAGCGGAAACAACTCTACGGAACTTACTCTGCACATCGCACAAAAATAACATTGTAAATATTGTAAAAAATGTTTTAAATAAAAAGATAAAAAACAACATATCAGTATATGTTTTTATATACTGATATGTTGTATTTTTTTAAAACTCAAACGGATGACCTTGAACTTTTAATCGATAATATTATTCGATTATTTTAATCGATAGTATTATTCGATTATTTTATTCGATAGTTTCATTCGAATACTTTACATAAATACGAAACTTTAACGTTGAGAGGCTCAGTTCTGTTTAAGACAAGCTACAACCAACATGTCATCCAAAAGAAATAATCTAACACTTATAACTTATTGTTGCAAAGAAAAATGTTTTAAAATACCTGAAGATCAAGTTGACGGAAAAGCTTGTACAAAATGTAATTCTTTCTGCTATTGTAAGTGTAGTTGCAAAACATATCAAAAGAACCGGTTGGATAAACTAGAAGAATTGCAACATCGACACACACATGGCTTTGCTCAAAAACTTTGTTTATTCTATTCAGCTGCTTTATTGAAATTTATATTCCCATGTTAAATCTTATGGACAAATACAAAAATTTAAGGGCGTCTAGGACCGTTCCCTTTGGTCTAATCTTCATAAATTCTATTTCCTGCAAAACTACATGCCAAGCACTTTCCAACGACACGTAAATTATTACAATCGGCCCAGTAGTTTTGGAGGAGTAATGATCACAAAAAACCCCTAGCGTATTAAGGAAGTATAGATTTTTAAGCTATTGTTTTTAATATTTCATGCAAATATATACACTAAAGGAATATAAAAACATAAAATAACTTAACCTAACCTAAGTTTATGTAACAAAACCTAACCTCGCCATTTTGGGCTTTAAAGGCCCTAAAAAGAGTGTGGGGCCGTGTGTAAGGCCCCGCAATCACAAATGGCCCTCAAATATAGTAAAATACACAAACACAAGGCCCCACAAATTATTGATGAACTGATACACACACACACACACACACACACACACACACACACACACACACACACACACACACACACACACACACACACACACACACACACACACACACACACACACACACAGTCTTGGTCACTCATATTTGTGGGGTCTTTTGTTCACACAGTTCTCACACCTGATTGCGGGGCCACCAGGCTGCGGGGCCAGTCGAAATTGTGGGGCCATTAAAAAAAACATAACCTAAACTAACCTAGCCTAATCCAACGAAAGCTAACCTAACCTCACCATTTTAGGCTTTTCGGCGATAAAAAGAGGATTAAAAAAACTAGAAACTTGTGGGGCCGTGTGTAAGGCCCCGCAATATAGTAAAATGCACACACAAGACCCTACAAATATTGATGAACTGGTACACACACGACACGAACGGTGTTTTCGGGTTCTAGGAGTTATCGCAATTAAATCACGTTCACCGAAAACCACATTGACGAACATACTGGATTGAATGGCATTATTTATATACTACAGTAATAGGTAATGCAAATATTTTCAGACTCATTGACAAGAAGCAAACATAATTTAATTGCCTGTCATCCTAAGGTGGATTTTCTCTGCAGTGGCTTTTACTTCTTCATCCTATAAAAGTCTCACTTAAACTATAAAGAATTATTTTAGATTAAATTTGTATAATCATCTTAAGAAATTTCACCTAAAACTTCTACGTGGATTTGATATAAGAACTTATATTGTAAGAACATTCATCGATACTTACATGGGTAACTTGAAAATCAGATTAATAATTACCGAGGCTTGAAAAATGGTCCTACACGGAAATAATGCACCATCTGAATCGCATGCGATTAAAAATCTCATAACGCATATTTTCACAGTGTCCTATCGATGTGGAAGAAAAAAAGAGTATTAGCACGGCTAGAATTATTTTATAATAAAAACTCTTTTATATTACTTTATTTTGATGTAACAGAAATGTGAATACAATCTATTTTAATATCACAACATGTTCAGTCATAGATAAAATGTTAAGCGTTTTAAATATGAATACTACAGAAAAACAGCAATTAAAGGCTTTTGACAAATTGTTTTTCTTTTCATCTAAAGAAATATCGAAGATTGATAAATAAAGGAAGTGAAGCAAACAAATTCAGCAACCAATGAACTGTATCCTTGATAATACAGTCTCTGGCTTGTTTTGATTGAAAACAGAAGCTCGTATAATATGGAAATGTATGAATATTTAAAAGATTATTCTTCGTGAACTGAAACTTATTTTTCATTGATTTCAATTTCAACCTTTGATATTTCATCTGACTATTTAAAGAACTACGTAATATTATTCTTTCAGTTGATGGAATTGTATTTTTTACTATGCCGTAACTGTTAATTTTACTATGCCGGAGGGCTGTAAACGAGTAAATATTCCCGTTCTCAGTCAACTCATTATTAAACTTAGCGGCTTCTGAGAATATCATACCTATCACTATAAAATAAAAAAAATGTTAGAATGGAAAATGAATGTGAGTTTTATTCCTGCGGATGTGTCTTTCGCACGCAGATAAGTAACTGTGGTTCATAATGTGGCTATGAAAACCAAGTTTAAAGTATTACTCATAGTCCGATTTGATTAAAATACTAACTTACGGAATCTTATAGGGAAGGGGTTCTAGAATGTTTTAGGTGGAACTGGTCAGGAGCAACCATAAGAACCCTGCCTTGAAAATATCACATGACCCTCTTAACCCCCCTGCCACCTTAAGCCTCAATAGTTTTTCGCACGCACAAGCTAATGAGGTCTTGGGCTTAGATCTACAGTATAGTTTCTTCCCTTTAAGGGAAATTCGATAAAATAAAGAGAATTGTAGTTAATGCGGACATCGGATTGGGCTAAACTCTAGAATCTGTCTTCACGTTAAATTCAATGTTTAAAGTTGATATTTTTCCATTTGGTATAAACAATCGAACTCCATAAAAACATATATTTTATTGCTACGAGTTATTATAAATAAGTATGACTTATTGTAAATGAATGATAAGAAAATTCACGGTTTCCACTGTTTTTTGAAATGTCCAAATTCCAGTACACTCAGAGAAACTGACAATCCTAAAGTATATTGTTAAAAAAAAAAAATTAAAGATTCCAAACATTTGGTTTTCTAGCGGAATCAGTGTCATGGTAGGAAAGCTGTGATTGTAGGAATGAAAAGTGGTAGAAGTGGATATATTTGTTAGGAAAACCAATGTGGTTATAACGCTGTAAAATCACTAAGAAAAGGTACATGATTCAAAGATTCAAAAATGCCATTGAGTAAAATTATGAACATAACTTATTTTTGAGGCCATAACTAACTCCTGTACAATATTTTTCATCATGTTCTCGTTAACTTAAAGTTTTCATTTCAATAAAGTCTGTTTACTATAAATTATTATTTTATTCAATAAGCACTTATGCAATTAAATATGAATACCTTAAATTGACTTTTAGATTTTATAAACTCAATAACAAAACTGGTTATAATAATAACTTTGTAACGATGAATCATAACCCATCACAAATGAATAGGTAGTTAAAGTTGACTGGGCTGCATTGGTCATTTTATATTATTTAAGTTTTGTGTGAATTGCAGTGGTTACATTTCTATGGACAATTCTGATTGCGTGGTCGAATTATTAGTAAGTTATAGACACAATTACGAGCACGTCGCGCGTCGGCCTACAGACTCAGGGAAGCGATGGCAGGCTTAAGTCTCCGTGCCGGCTTTTATTTTTAATAGTTTGGTTTACGCTTATTGCTTTATGCTTATCTACACTGTGTGCAGCTCATTCCTTTCTTAACTTGAAAACTGAACCATTCGTGGACAGGGCAAATACAGTATAAGGTTAATGGTCAAAAGCTTCAAAAAAATGGTTTTCTCAATATCAAGTCAGTTACCTCGATAAAAACAAAAATATATTAGTCTCCATTTATTACTGAAAAATGTACTTTGAAACTAAAAATAATGAATCATTTGAGAATACCTGAGAAACCACCATGACAAATACGACTTTTATATTGTGAGAGAAATTGCAGGGATGAGAGTAAACCAAAATACATCCCCGAAGCGTTGTCGACAGTTATTGCATTGTCCTGTCTCAAGCGGTTAACATGTGAATATGAATACACCACAAAAAACAATTTTGCTTCATATTCTTACGGTTTATATTTATTATTTATACATTAATTAATCTGATAACTATCTAGTAAAGCACTCATGAAATTAAAATCAGGCATAGCTAAGGAAAGCACGTAATGTCTCAATAGGGTATGCTCGCAGCACTTAAGGATCGAATTTAAATTTCAAGAAGGTCAAATTAGCAAATGTAAACCTTTAAATTTGGGTGCTCTGTCATTCCCAAATTGTTAAATCTATTTATTCATTAGCGTTAATTAAAAATTAACCAACGAATTGCTAGTTGTGGATCTTTACGCTTTTGAAGTGCCTTCTAACAGACTGAGAATTGTTCGCAAAAACTCAATGGTTTTTTCAACCTGGTTTAAATTTCGGAGATAGGTAGATCTTGAATTGAAGCAACAAAAAAGCTTACCTGAGAAGGGCCTATTCACTTCTTCAAAACACCCCCTGGCCCTTTATGTATATATTTAATATCTATGTACAAAATTTTAAAGTTACTTGACAAAAGGTACTTGTACCTTTAAATTTTAATATATTTATATTTATAAAATATTATTAAATAAAATTGAGATATATATTTAAAATAAAATATAAAAAATACGTCATAAAAATTTTTGATATAAATAAAGAGAATTCTATAGAAATTTTGAATGTGTTAAATGAGGTAAATGAACATAAGCGGAATAACAAGGTATCTGTATCGTTAAAAGTGGATGCCAGAAAGTGCTCCATTAGCAGAGGCTGTAGAATTTAATAATACTTTAGATGCGTTGCTGAAACATTGGTACGAGACCTTGAAAAACCACGGAATTACGATTTGATGATATCTAAAGATTGTTTCTGTAACCGATCGTTATCTAAGTCGGTGTTTCCGGGTCTTATTGTACAAAATGGTGTAAAAAGAGCAGTTGATTTATGAAAAAATGAAAATTCATAAGGTCTTGATGGGGTTAATTCAAGTAAAATTAAAATACATTTCAATGGACCTTAGTAATGTACTTGTATATTTAATTAATTTAAGTTTAGAGTCTGATGTTTTCCAGGTAGGTTGAAAAATGACATGGCTATTCCGATTTTAAGAAAGGGGGTAGGAGCATTTGCAATAACTATAGACCAATATCTTTATCTACCTTTGCAAAAACTTTTAAAAGTATTATAACTCAGAAATTGGTCAATTAACTAGAATAAATCAGATTATTAGTAAACACAATTTAGATTCAGAACGGGAACTGATTCTGAAACTACTTTATTAGAATTTATGAACAGATCATCTAATGTCATAAATAATGGTGAAAAATTAGTGGGTCTTTTTGATATACAGGGTGTCCCGTAACTGTCTGGACAAACGTATATAGCGTTATAGCTTAGGTCAAGACAAACACATTTCACCATAGGAAAATGGGTCTCTGGTGCCTAGTTTTCCGTCTGTCTGTCTGTATGTGTTTTTTACAAACAAATTCATAATTCCTAAACGGTTTGAGGTACAGCGTTGAGATTTTGCAAAAATGTGTATCTTATTAGGTTGTATCTTCGTTTAAATTTATACCAAAATATCATCAACCGTTTCAAAATGGCGGCCATTTGAATTTTTGATGCCAAATTTCACAAAAACCGCTGATTTAAACAGAAAATTGCAAGATACATAAAAGTAAGTCCATTTTATGTAGTTTTCAATGATACCTCATTTGTTAAGATTGGATAGAGATTTACTGAGAAATTAGTTTTTTTCGTAATGCATGACCACTTTTCCCCATATAAACAATGTTAAAATACGAGGTGTTAAAAGTCAAACTTTAATGGCTTATAGCCACGTAACTATTGCGTTTTGGAAAAAATGTCAAAGAATAATTAATAAGTTCTTAAAATTAAGCGTAGAATCCAAATACGTCATAAAATACAGGGTGTTCCGTAAGAAAAATCAAAGTTGTTCGCCATATTGGAAAATGGCGGCCATTTACAAAAAAATGAAATTCATATTTTTGAATGGCTTAAAAAAGTAGGTGGAAGTCCCCCATTTAAAGTTATCTCTAAATCCAATAGTTTCTGAGATAACAATGGTGGCACAGTTAAGTTGGACACACCTTAATTTTAACATTGTTTAAATAGAGAAAAGTGGTCAGGCATTACGAAAAAATTCAATTTCTCAGTAAATATTAATCCAATCTCAACAAAAAAGGTATCATTGAAAACTACATAAAATGGACTTACTTTTATGTATCTTGCAATTTTTTATTTAAATTAACGGTTTTCGTGGAATTTGGCATCAAATAATTTAAATGGCCGCCATTTTGAAACGGTTGATGATATTTTGGTACAATTTTAAATAAAGATACATCCTAATAAGATAAACAATTTTGCAAAATCTCAACGCTGTAACTCAAACCGTTTAGGAGTTATGAATTTGTTTGTAAAAAACACATACAGACAGACAGACGGAAAACTAGGCACCATAGACCCATGTTCCTATGGTGAAATGTGTTTGTCTTGACCTGAGCTACAACGCTATATACGTTTGTCCAGATAGTTACGGGACACCCTGTATAATAAAAGCCTTTGAAACAATGGATCACATCTTATTGGGCAAATCATATAAATATGGGATAAGGGGAGTTACGCCTGTAGTCCAGGTAACGAATCTCAAAAAAGAGGAATGCTTTTAGAGGAAAATGCATGGAACACAATTTTGGATTTTGCAGTCCCCGTCCCCTTGGGGGAGGGAGGGGGGTCTGAAGATACAGTTTTTAGGGTTTTCCTAAATACCTTGAAATCTATCAACTTTTAGTATCCCTAATTAAATTGGAAAATTAAAGAAAATAATTAAATTTCTTGTAAGAAAAGTGTATAGGTCTATTTTGGTCCAACCATTTTCAAGGTAAGCACTAATTTTATTTATATTTAGACAAATAAATATCCCTTCCATAAGAAATACATGTAAATTTGTGTGTAATTTGCAAGCAAAATAGGGCAACGCTTTTTTACCTAGAGGGAAATGAACAACACTCATCAAATATTGACGAAATTCTCAGTAATTTGACAACTCAGTAATAAATTGGTTCAAAGTAAAGGTATTAAATTATAAAAAAATATATAAGTATGATAGGTCTCGGTAAGCTCATGAAAAGTTATTTTTCAAGGAATTATTACAAATATACTAACGTTTTTGTGAGCTCACCCACGCCTTTATTTTAGACCAATTTTTATAACTGAGGTGTAAAATTTCCAAAAATTTAGTCAATATTTCCAAAATGTTGTTCCTAATGTATTGATTTTAAACCCTCACCGATAGCTGCAGGGCGGCAAATATTTAATTTTCATTGGGAATTAATTTACAGCCGCCATATTGGATACCACTTTTTTATTATGAATGTGGTGTTATGACACATCATTACATACTAGATTTTCACAATCCTACTAGATTCGCAATCCGTTTTTGAAAGTAATGTTTCGATCTCGAGATATACTCAAATAAAAAATCCTCTTCGTACATTTCTTATGGGCGTTTCCAATTAAATTAGTTTTCTTTTGTTTATCTAATATTCCTAATTCTATTCACATAAAATAGTTCAATGAATGTTCAAAGGTCATATCAGTGTTTTAAGACCGAACTAATATTTAGACGTACTTAGAACCTGAGATATAAATTTTGAAGTAAAATTTAATTTTGAAAATTAAATATTTTTGTTCAATGTTGCTTTATAATTCATCTCTGACTGTTCTTATTTAAATTATTAATATTTCAAATTAAAATCAATAAATCATTAAAGCTTTTGAGACCAAAACAAACTATATAATTTGAGTAGAACAGGAGATATAAAAAAACAAAAATAGTTTTGATTCGATACGCCCATAAGAAATGTACAAGGGGGAATTTTAATTTTTGTTTATCTCGTGAACAAAACAATATTTTCAAAAACGGATTACAGCATTGTCTTTAGCGTGAACATTTAGTCTGTTATAATGTGTCACAACACTACATTCCTATCGCCGAGCCATGTGCCATTAAAGTAGGGTCCGACCCAAATGTTATAATTGTTTCTAGTACTATTTGATGTATTGAACAAGAATATGGTGGATGCAAGACAGGCATCCTTAGGCAATTTTGAATATCAAAAATCAAATTCAGGAAAAAATTGTATTTATGGTATCCAAACGAATATTCCCAAAGGTATTGATTTGAAACCACCGCCGCGCCGATAGCAGCTGGGTGATATATACTTCATTTTCATCGGGTATTAATTTTCAGCCGCCATCTTGAATACGCCACATTGGATACAAGATAGAATCTGGATTTAGAATAGTTGTAACTTTATTATGATAAAGAATACTGATCTAAAGTTAGATAAATGTGTATTATCTTGCTTTCTATTTAATTATACAAATCGTTTGTAAATTAACTTGACATAAGTTAATGTAAATTTAATTATACATAAGCAAATTGACTCGGTCACGGTTACGATATTATAGGCAGGTAAAAACAGAACATTATTTTTATTCCCTTGAATTTCATGTTAAACCTCATTTGATAACTTGATTTATTTCAGTCACACTTAGGCGAAATTGAGTTTCCCATAAACTTTATTGGGTTTTTGTATTTTTTGTTTGCACTTAATATTTTGTCTTCATTTCCAGTTGTTTAGTCTCCGGATTACTGTAGAATACTATTAATGGTTTAAAATACCTGCTTCAAAGTGAGTGAGTCATCTCACTAAATACCTGCTTTAGTGAGTCTGTGGCGCAGTTGGTAGCGCACTCGGCCCCGGTTCTGTGGCGGCAGCGTCGCAGGATCGAGATGCCGCATACTTTTAGCAGTACTGTTCATCCTTGTACTGTACCGGCTCACTCCTTGGGTTTGCTTGATAACTTCCACGCACAGGCCTGAGGCCCATATGGGGGGGCAAATGCAAGGTAAAAAGAGGCCGCCACCCTCTTTTTTTAAAGTGCGTTAAAAGCAGTTATAATTGTGTTTAATACTCGTTAGCAGAATTATATGTTACAGAAAACGCCAATATTAACAAATATCCGTAGGAAGAATGAAATAATTAGCTAAACCTAACCTAGCAACAAGTAATATTAGAAGAGTGGTTAATTTAATGAATGTTACAAGTAAAATGCATTAGCTTGGATAAAAGAAAAGTTGTAAAAATATTTAAATACCTATTCACAATACAGTCTAAATACCAGTTAACCCTTTGGATTCAATAAGAAATAGCAATATTTCGATTTCTAATCATGAGCGTAGCCTAGCAGCAACCAGGAGGTAATTGGTGAAGAACAAACATATTTTATTTGATGGCATGAAATTAATATAATGTTAAAAAAAACTTTCGAGAATCAGACGACGGAGGTAGACGATGTATTGTACGCTAATATTCTGGACACGTTAAAGAGCTCAAAATACTCAAGGGAAGCCCCGGGCAAGACTTTGATATTGCTTTGAAACTTTATTTATTGGCTACCAAGCTTCAACATCAAACAGTGGTGCAACTGTAGCTCTGAATATATTGGACGATTTGGAAAAGTTTATTGAATTAATGTTTTCTAATTTACTTTATAATTCTCTCCCTACTATATCGTCATCAATGCAATTGAAACATTTTCTGTAAATATATTTTTTACTAAACTTTGTTAGAAACTGCTACTTTGAATCAGCTAAAAAGTTAATACTAACAACAGTCCCAAAATTAAAATTAATGCATTATTTCATCTTTGAATTCAGCTCGGAAAACAAAGAATTTTGGGTCAGTATAATTTCTATAATATGTCTATTGATTACAGAGATAACGTTAGTGATAAACAGAGTACATTGTCTCAATGTTATCCTTACAGGGAATAAATAAAATACCACTTATAATTAATTTTTAAAGTTTATTACAAAAATTACAAAAACATGTCAAAACTCACATATTATATGTTGGATTCAAAAATGTTTTCATACATTTGCAATTTGCTATGTGTATGTGCAGGCCTACGAGTATGTGCAGGAGCATTTCATTTTTAAATCAGCAGTTTTTTAAACATATTTTACCTAACCTATGACTGCAATCAACCCCTATAACCATTTATATAAATAGTGTTTGCTCAAATTGTTGAAAAGAGTGGCTAAGTAATGTATGAAGGGCACCCCGCTTCTGTCGGCACAAGATTGAGTTTATTTGAACTTAATTGTCAATGAAACGAATGATCTCGTTTCAGTAGTCATTTTAAATTGTTATCTGGAATGTAGTTTAATATTTCTTTAGGTTTTCACTTTTTATGATTATTAATTCAAAGTATATAATTGTAAAGCATCGTTACATTTTACCATAACAATAGTATGTACGAATAAATTATCTTGCTGGGTAAACACATATACATTTTTTTAATAAGGTAGTCAGAAAACAAATAGTAATGCACAAACAAAACATATCACTTTTATTATATCACTAAGAAATAATTAAAGCCTCTTTAAGTCTGTAGTGATCCATTTTTGAAAGTGTCACGGGTTGAAGTTGAAGAGGTTTCAGTCGTAAAGTAAGGTTTCGTAGAAAAGCTATGAAGGTGGCTTTTTAATTTCCTGTAGCTGAAGATGTTTCCGTTACAGCCAATACATCAGTAGAGTTGGAGTCAGGCGATAACTATTTGGACAGAAAGTAAAAAAGTGATTCCTTATAAGCTGTTTGTTGAGTTTGATTAGTTTGTTAATACACCTTTACGCTGTTTATGTTCTTGTTAAGAAAACTACCGTAATTTTATTTATTTTGTTGTAAATTTATTGTATTTTTTAATTATTTAAAAATACAATTTATGTGTTAGGTAAAAAAAACAATCAATTGGTAGGAGGAATTTTCCAGATTGGTTTGGTTTTCGAATTCTCCAATTAATTACCACTCCGTGCCATATTTTTTTAGATTGGACTTCTGTGCAGGACTCGGTTACGTGAGTTGCTCTTAAGCTTGATTTTACTTTATAAGGAAGGACAAATGAAATTGGTGGTGCATTTAGAATATTTCGTAATATATAACAAATCCATTCAAAATTAACTATTTCATCTGTTACAATAGTTTCCTCTCAGCACACTGTCATTAAACTTTGGAGAGCCATAAAAAATGTTTTATTTCGCTGTAGACTCTTAAAAAACATAACTGATGCTCCAGACCTGAGTCCTCCCGGTGCTGCGTGCGAATAACATCAAGAAATCTCTAAGTAGGAGATTCCTGCGAACGTACAATTAGGTTAACTCATCCTGTGACTGAGAAATCTGGTGTCACCATCGGTTGATTAATTTCTTACTCATCCCATCTAAATTCAAGAGCAATGTGGTGCAAGATCTATATGAAGCTTAGAACTGATCGTGAAAGACTGCCAAAATATTATGTTAATTGTGGACAAAGATGCGTTTAAAGGGTTCCAACTATACATTCTTGGACGAGTGAATCATTTTAAGTGCCGTAATCTTTGTACTTAATGATGTCTTTAAAAGGTCTCATATGACTTGACTGTACATGCTCAACAGTCAATGCTTGTGTGTGTACATAAGTTTTAGTGATATTATGCCTTTAAATGTTCCCGTTTTGTTTGTTCATGCTCGTGTTCCTCAGTTTGAAGTGTCTTTTTTAAATGTCTTAGCCACGTCCTTGAAGGGTCCTGCATGTTGATGGTGTCCTCTGTATTTATTTACTTTGTTTGTATTGAAAATTCTGAAATGGCTTGGAACGTCATTAATGGCTCCCACCTGTTTTCTCCCGATTAACTGTACTAATTGGCAACGTGGTCAACATAGTTAGGCTTAGATTAGTTTTCTGCAAATTATTAATTTCACTAGTTCTTGTGTTTGGTATATATTTGCATATTTGTAACCTACTAAATATCATATGCTTTACTTATTTACTATCGATAGTAGTGCTATTTATTCACCGTTATATTCATTCGTACTTCTTATTTACTTGAAAATTTTGATGCACCATTAAATGTCCTTTTTATCTGATATCACTATTATTGATTTAGAAATGAAAATTACGAATTATTGTAAAATGGATGTCTCTTAATGAATACATAAACAATAATCAACCTTCTTATGAAATAAAAGCGATCTTAATAACTATAACCAAAGAAATGACAAATTAATATCAATGTATTTGTAGTTGAAGCAACCTAAACGACAACATAATTTTGGAGGTATTATTAAAAAGGTAATGTGTTTCACAAACTGTGTGGCACTTTACTGGTTACTGGTACTAAAGCGAATGCATGATCTTATGATGGATTAATTACCATTGTGAGTGAAGGGGGGACCATTAGTCCGCTTCAATGAGTCACTTCTCAGTAATCAACTGGTCATGGGCCCCTAATGACGTCATCCAGCAAATGACCAGTCATCATAATAGTAGTGCAGTAATGATATACAGTACGTACATTCACTATACTGGAGCCCTTCGTTGCTGATAGAGTACTGTCATGTGATTGCAGGAAATGCAGCAGAGAAAGTAATATACAATGCGTTTCCGTGCAATACAATTCCATTATGTAAAAAAAGGTTGAACAAAAACATTCTAAGCTCTCTTTAGTTAAACGGTCCCCGTCATCAAATGTAAATTGATCTTCTATTGTATCTCAAGATTTAAAATTCGAGAATATATTTGCCAGAAAGAAATAAAGTGCATGGGCAATGTCAACATCAATAACAAAGACAATATTATGAAACTAAAAATGTAGATCCCTAACATAAAAAATAAAGCTGTAAAAAAAATCTGGAAATTAAATTGTCACACATTCTCGAAGAAGTCTTGACACTATAGTATGCCTTAACTACTATACTACGAGTCTTTTTAAACGACTCTGGGATTTCAATAGCGGCATTTACTCCTTAAGATCTTGATGCAATGAGTTAAAAAGCCTTAGACCTTTGAGATGTTAGGCTGAAAACCAGTTGTATTATGTTTAGGAACAGGAATTTTTGCTCGTGTTCTCAGCTTTTATATTGAAAAGTATGTTTTAATCAGCGTTTTAATAAAGATTTTATTTCTATCCAAGGCGATCTATCTCCACGAAACATTTTGTTATAAAATGTAATACATAAATAATAATGAGTTGAATATTGGTAACTATTTAAGTATCATAATATTTGTTCAGTTATACATGCCTCTATAAAGGTGTCCATATACTTTGAATTTTCTTTTCGGAAAACAGTAACATATTCTAATTCATAGACGTACGCGAGGTCTATTTTTATTAAATTAGGTCTTTGGCTTTCATCTCAGTGATATATTTCTCCAAGTAAATGTTAATTGAAGTTTTCAACTGTACAAAAATAATTAAGTTTGGTTTAATCCAAAAGGAAAGTCCACATAATAAATTCGTTCATCGTAAAACTTAACATATTGTTATTAAATTCCTCTTTATATGGAGTTCTGCTTTTATTTATTATAAACAAACAACTGTTTTTAATAACATAGCATTGAAGAAAATTTCCTGATTCAATTTGTTGATCACTAATTCGTAAAACGTAGAACTGCGGTTTACTTCACTTTACGGTACATCATCGAGTTATTTTAGTAATACAATAAAATCAATAAAAGAAGATTGAATAAAATAAAATAATAATATCTGTCACTAGGCTATTCACTCGGTTATTTTATATGTTGGTTTTAAGTTTTAATGAATTGCTTACAAGCAACAGAAAGCAAACAAAAATTGCTGGCAGTAAGTCTCCCGGAAATAAATAATAAAAAAATCGCCACAGTTAAGTTCAATTAATTGTTATCTAAATACGAAGATACACACAGTATGTTCAATTTTATTACTTTATACCTTTTACTACTAATAACATTACGTTTTATAGTTAAATTTTACCAAACATTAATATCAAGGCTTTCCATTGTAATATGTGTTTTATGATTTGTTTATCAAATAATAAAAGCGTACTTACTATTAATTTAATCGTATTTTAATATTATACCCTTTTTATTATCTTTAACTCTATAAATGTCTGCAAAATACAATAATGACCTTGACATTTTAGAATTTTAAGAAAGTCATTATGTCATCATCATTTCCTACCAAAAATACCTAATATTACCTAAACTACCTACATATTACCTACAAAAATTACATTAGGCCTACCCAGTACAAAAAACTTATTTACATTACAGTGTATAATTTTAAGAAGATACTTATCATTAAAAAATAATCCACAATAATGATAATATATAACGACTATTATCATATTTTTCATTCAATACAGTGTTAAAGTGTTATGAGTAAGTAGGTTTGGGAGCGTTAGTAAGTTTTATTTCACTAAAAAAGTAAACCATTACAAAACTATTTAAATGATTTAATTTGAGAAAAAACAATATAAAAGAGGAGAATCCTTTTCCAAAGACTGTTTCAGCATTATTCAAGGGGTAAGTAAATAGAAATCGTATTTGAATTTATGAGTGTTGAGGATATGCAGAATATTTAATTTTACCTTAAACAAACTTTTCACAGCAAGTGACCAACATACTGAAATCACAATGAACTGAACTGTCAGTGTAAAACCAATAGTTTATTTATTATTTTATTCTAACGGGTAAGACCAATACATCGAAATAAGTACATGAAAAACATGATAATAAGATGACTAGCTACTAACATTAACAATGGTCTAGAACTCTATGACAGAAACATCATGCCAAAAAACTAAAGAAAACTCTGTGAAAAACAATAACATTTTAGATACAGATAACGTAGAAATATAGCAAGACATAACAAAAATTAACAAGCAAAACATCATTAAATATCTGCTTTCAATCCAGTCAAATACATAATAAAAAATAACAATAACAATAACAATAACAATAGCATAACTGTCAAATAAATCAATCTCAAAATAATAGATACATAATAGAACAATCCAAACTAAATTATGTAATAAATCCACTAACAATCAATTATACAATTAAAAATACCCCCGTTGCAGCAGACCTGCATACTAAGCGAATTTCAAGTGCAAAAGAACATAATTCAATCCAACATAGTGATATTTGACATGTTTTTGTAATCTCTATAAGAATAACATGGGGAATGAGTGTGCAGGTTTGCTGCATCAGGTATGTTAAAACTGGTTGGTTTTAATTAATTATTTAGTAGATCTTGACTAGAAGAAGCCGTATACCAAGTTTTATCAAGAAATTTAAAAAAAATAAGGAAGCTATAGATTTTTTTTATTTCCCATAAGGATAACATGGGAAATGATTATGCAGGTTTGCTGCTTCAAAAATGGAAATTTCGGGGGTTTTAGACTAAAATACATTAGATCTCATCTAGATGAAGCCACAAACCAAGTTTTATTAAGATATGTTGAGAAATAAGCGAGATATAGAATTTTACTTATTCCCCATAAGGTTAACATTGGGACAACGTACTGTGTTTACCACTTTCAGTATCTCGGTAACCAATGGACATAGAGCAATGATTCAAGATACTAAATTGTTTGTTTTTTCGAGCTGAATTCAATGATGCTAACCAAAATTCGATAAAATTTATTTTTCTATGTAAAAAACTCAAAAAACCCATTTTTGGGGGGGTTTATCCCCCTTTACCCCCCCTTCCGGTGGTCCGATCGGGCTGGTTCACGAACTCATCCGAATAATTACTACTTTACACACCTGTGCCAAATTTCATTCCGATCAGACCATTTTTGCGAGCGCTATCGTGCTTACAGACATATATATATATAGATATATATATATATATCTAGAAATTTGAACGAATGGTGTTTTTTGCTTCTGGGGGCCCCAAATCGAAAAGTTATCATGGTTTCGGGCTTAGGTCGTACCATGAGACCTACGGTAATAGCTTCCTCCCTATAGGGGAAATTCGCTAAAATTCGAACGAATGGTGTTTTTTGCTTCTGGTGGCCCCAAAACGAAAAGTTATCATGGTCTCGGGCTTAGGTCTTACCATGAGACCTACGGTAATAGCTTCTTCCCTATAGGGGAAATTCGCTAAGGGGAAATTCGCTAAAATTCCCTATAGGGGAAATTCGCTAAAATATATACCGGGTGTCCCATAATAGTCCCCCCCCCTTACTTTTTCCTACATTTTTTCAAATATCAATTCCACACCACCCCCAAACATTATTGGGTAGTTAATACTTCATTTTGAGGGGGTACCCAATTTTGGCCGCCATCTTGGATCCGCCATATTGGATCCAAAATAATTTTTTCAAATTTAAAAGTGGTGTTATGACCCATCATTTCGAACTAGATTTTTTCCCTGATTACAATGCCGCAATCCGTTTTTTAATATCTCAATTGGTTCTCAAGATATGGGTACTTTAAATTTATTTATTTTCAACCAATTTAAACATTACAAATTGAAAAAATAGGCCCATAACCACAAAATAATGCTAGATAGTGACGAATAACCCCCATCAGTCATTGTTGAGTGATTTACACATAACTTTCCCCAATGTAAATTCTTTGGCCGCCATCTTGGATTCGCCATTTTGAAATGAGGTAAGTTATTTCAAATACGAAGTTGGTCAATAATAAGTCAATAAGTCAATAAGTCATTTATTAAGCCAGATTAACAAATACTTGCATTGGCCAAGTCAAATAATACATTCTTTGATAAAACATCTTGTTTATCTTGCAGTAAAAACAACTGAAATATTTACAAGTCTTAACTACAGTTTAATACAACTAGTATTTACAAGTCAAGACTACCAGTTTTCACGGGTGCTGTATACTGCCTTATTTAAAAGGATGGACTTTAATTTCTTTCTAAATTTACCAACATCCTGTTCAGCCTGTAATGAGAATGGAAGGTTATTGAAGAGTTTAACTGCATTGTAGTAAAAGTGCTTTTGGAAGAATGAAGTTGAGTGACGGGGAATGGCAAGGTTGGAAGTGTTCCGGAGAGAATATCTGCAATTAACTGGAGTAAGGAATGAAGATAGGTTGCTCTTGGTATATGATAGAGTTTCCAGGATATAGATGGATGGAAAAGTTAGAATTCTGTATGATCTGAATGTTTCTTTGCATGATTGTTGTTTTGGAAGGGAGAACACAATTCGAATCGCCTTCTTCTGAAGTCTGAGTAAGAAAAGCGTCCGTTGCGTTTCGCACCCCCAAACTGGAACAGCGTAAGTCAGGTAGGGGTAAATGAGCCCATAATAGGCAGATAAGAGTACCTCAGTGGTGGCTGTTCGTCGAAGCATACGAAGCATGAAAATACCCACAGATACTTTTTTATTACATGCTCGATATGTTGATGAAATCTGAGGTTTTCATCAAGGATTAGTCCAAGGAACTTCACTGTTTGGGAGGGGCAGATTATGGTTTCATCAAGCAGTACATTTAGGTAAGCGTGAGTTTCCTGGAATCGTCTTTTGGAAATGTGAAATTGAAGAAGCTGGGTTTTCTGGGCATTCAAGGATAAACGATTCTCTTCGCACCACTGAAGCAAGCAGTTTGATTCAACAAAAGCGGTCTGTTCTAACACCTCCATACTGGGATTAGAAATAGTGAGGGAAGTGTCGTCGGCAAATAGACAGATATTTGCCTTATTCACACTGGAAGGTAAGCTGTTAATAAAAAGAAGGAAGAGGATTGGTCCCAGGACGGACCCCTGAGGCACACCTTTATTGACTGAAGCCTCTGAGGAGTAACAATTCTGCATGTACCCCTTTGCGTCAACAGCAGGTATGGTGACTGACTGCCTTTTCCCTTCCAGATATGAGGAGAACCAACTAAGAGCAATGCCCCTAATCCCTATATCACTCATTTTACTCAAGAGTAGCCCGTGGTCGACCATATCAAAGGCCTTCGTAAAGTCAAAAAACATGCCCACTGTGAACTGCTTTGAATCAATATCTTTTACGACTCTGTTAACAAGGCTGAGTATAGCGCTAGTAGTGGATCTGTTTCTTACAAACCCATGCTGGCCTTCGAATACTATTCCATGGGTTTCCAGGAAGCTCCACAATCTATTCAGAACTGCCTTTTCGAACACTTTAGAGAATGTAGAAATGAGACTTATAGGCCTGTAATTATTACAGCACGTTTTATCTCCAGATTTTAGGATGGGCCTTATAATCGATTGCTTAAGTTTCGATGGAAATTGGCCCTCGACAAAAGAACAATTCAGGATGTGACATAGCGGTGTTACAATCAAATCAGATATTGACTTAAGCATTTTAGGAGATATTTCGTCAACCCCTGCCGATTTTTTATTTTTTAGTCCAGTAATAATGCCTTTTATTTCATCGTTTGTAACAGGACTCATAAAAAACGAAGATCTTATTTGTCTCATTGAATGACTATAAGCATTATTGTTTTGTCTTGGGCAGTCAGAATTACCTACTTCGACGAAATATCTATTGAAATTCTCGCAGACCTCTTCAGGATTGGTAAGTATGTCACCCTTGCTGTTCTTGAGGCAAATGCTTTCTAATTCTCTCTTTTGATTAGGTCTGCTGGCATTTATGACTTTCCAAATTCCCTTCGTTTTACTATCTGATTCTTCAATTGTGTTCAGTATCGACTTTGCTTTGAACTCTCTTACCATTCTCCTGTATTGGTATTTTAGTCTTAAGTAATACTGTTTAAGAAAATGATCAGAATGTAGGTTTTTTGTTTTTTCATGATATACAAGACATTGCTCCTTTAGTTTTAGAAGTTCCTCTGAAAATCTGATGCGTTTGTTGGTTTTCTGCTTAATTTTTGTGCACTTCTTTGGGAAAGATATTTCAAAATAATGCTTCAGGAGGCTGTTAAATTCATTAAACTTTTCTTCAGTATTTTTAGCCGTATATACTCCATTCCAACCCTCGCGCTTTAAGTATTGTGACCCATAATTTCAAGCTAGTTTTTTACGCCGAATTCAATGCCGCAACCCGTTTTTAATTATATTGTTTAGTTTTAAGGATATTGACATGTTTCTGTTAAACATCTAAAAAAATATGAATGTTTCAAAAAATAAGTTCTATAGCTGAAAACGGGTCTCACCAATCCAACCATTTTTACTCACCAAGCAATAGGCTGTTGAGTAAAAACGTGTGAGTTGTCAGGAAACAAGCTTCTTCTTCTTCTATTTTGGAGGAAGTAATAATTTTTTTTTCTTTTTTAATTGTCCTCCCTTCACATCCCAGGACGCTAGACCTAGCCCGGAACCGTTTTACACATTACTTCAGGCTAGGCCTAGTGGGTCACGGCATTATCACATAGCGAAAATGCCATTGGTGATTGGCGGGGTTTGAACCCGGGCCTCCGAGATCGAAAGCCCGCGCTCTAACCACTATGCCAGGCCGCTCCCCAGAGGAAGTAATAATAGTAAACATGGAAAACTTTTCCAATTAGGTTACGTTTACTTTTCAATAATAAATATTTAAATGCGTTCGGATAGCCTTTGAACTGTTTATAGAATACCTTACAAATAAATTGACCAATAAATATACCAAGATAGTTTAGTTAAAGCTACGAAAAATGAGGTAATTACTTAAATTGGTCAATGTTTACATTTGGATTTCCAGTTTGACAAATGTATCGTCTGAAACGTTGACATCCCTTGAGATGGTTTAAACAATGCTACAATCAGCTAATAAGTGACTTTACAAGTGACTCACTACTCAACTCTCAACCGTTTCAAAATAGGGCCCCTGATGATGAATGGTGTGACTAATCTAAATTGATTGTCATTTTCCAACATTTGCATATATTGGCTGACTTGTAGTAAATGCAGTGTAAGTTTAAGTATATTTTTAAGTTTTTTAGGACGTTTTTACTTACATTTATAAAAAACATTATTTGGATTTAATGTAATCTTCTAAAGCTCTCCACTCCTTAGAATAACGAGAAGCAGAACAATAAACATGCAGTAAATATTATGTCTCCACGACGCTGACATCGTTGCGCTACCTCCATGTTGATTCTGATATAGAAACACTGTCTTATTAGCATATAAATTACTTTCTCTTGTTTGTATCCTTGTCAGAAACACATACGTTAGGTATTTTGTATTCCCAAAATATTTTATTACATAATGATATCGAAAAAAAGTTCAGCTGTATAATCTACTATACATTTGTCACACACCACTGACCTATCATCGGACAGCGTAAAACCACTTGACCTTGAGACTTGAAACTTCAACTGCATGGTTGATCCTCTTAGGGCGTAGGCATCCGCTGGGAATGGATTTAAAAAAATGTCCTCAGGACTAAGCCCTATGGTACTTCAAAGTTACGATAGGGAAGCTTATGAACTTGTCATGGCATCCAAATGAAGAAGGAAACACTAAATAAATCATGAATCCCAATACGTTTTCTGTTTTTCCATAGGTAAAACCGGGTTGATCAGCTAGTGATTGATAATTTATCGAGCAAGGAACAAAATGTAGGCGATAATTCGTTATATATTAAGAATTATTACGTTAAGAATTAAGAATCATCGCTAACGATAATTCTCTAACGTTTCAGTAGTTCAATTCACTGCATTAATAAATAGTAAAATTGTATTTTCTTTAGCCTTTTGAGCTATAATAGTAATAATGTCAAACTTTTGTACGGAAAATTAAAGACACTATTTCTACAAACATTACATTAAAGTTTTATAATTGTTTTATTTAAGTAATAAAAATAACTATAACAAGTTGTGTTAACTTGGAAAATTTTTACAGACCAATTGTAAAAGGACTCGAGTTGTTAGACGCAGTGCAGGGCCATTGTAAACATTACACTCTGTGGCTTAAAAGTCCCCGGGAGCGTTGTGTGCTCAGTGCTCGCAATGTTTATGTTTATTAGATTTTCCTGGCGGTTTTGCAACAATTAATATTTGTTCGCAGTTCCATACACTTGCAAGGCGAATACATAAATACATAGAGTAAAAGTGAAGAGACTCACATAGCTTAAGAAAATAGTTTTATTAAAATAAGAATATCTGGGGACCGAGCTTCGCTCGGGGGAAAGCGGTGACATTTTCAAATATACATGTTCATATTGCTCCCCACAATGACAATTAGCTTTGTAATTTGATTTACTGAGGTTTAAGTTTTGTTCATTGAATTTATATTATTCGGTCTTTGTTTTCTAATTGATGCTCTCATTGCTCGTTTCAGTGGCCAAGCCCTGTGACGAATGTTGTATATCCCAACGGTGTCTTCATGAATTGCACGTCACTGCCATTCGTTAACAGATTACAATATCACAGAAAATGCAAATTATATGATCTTACTTCACAAATAATCTATCTTCTATATTATTAATTCTGTAAGCGATTTAAAAAAAATAAAAATTGTGAGAGTTTGACAGCTCGCAGGATGACAGGAGATGGCTCTAATAAAAGGTGTCGGCCCCAGGGGGTCAGAAAAAATAGCAGATTATGTCCAAATATACCATAAAATGAGAAATAACGAATAATATCTTCCATTTAACATGCATTGGGATTGAAAAGATTGAAAAACGTCTGCTTTGTTTACATTAAACATGTGGTGCTAATGCTTGATTCAAAGCCATATGGTAGATGTTGACATGTGGGATTTTTTCAAAATGTAGCTAACTAAGCACGTTCAATGTACTACAACAAAAAATATTTTAAATTTAGGATTTTCTTTTGTTTACTTTTTTGTTGTTATTGGCAACTCATATGACCCCATGTTAAAAATTATCAATTTTAAATTTAATTTTTCTAAAACATTTGTGTTTCTACACCAAATTCAACCACGTAGGTGAACTTAAAAATAAAAACTACACCTACATGCAAACTTTTATCAAAATCGTTAGAGCCGTTTTCGAGATAGGATTTATAAATATTCATTGCTAATTTAAAGTAGCCTAGTAGGATATTTGCAAGGTAATATTTTGTTGAATAATTTCTTAAAATAATATATATGTATAAAAATAGCTTTGAAATGTTTTTATTTCTATATGCAAAATTTAGGTACTTGATGAGCAATTATGAATAAAAATAATAATTTAAGTTTATTCTTCAAGAGACACGTGAAATAGTTTGATAACTGATAATTTAAGTCGAAAAATGGAAAGTGAGATTAATCTAATTAGAATTCAGCTTGTCTAACACTGAATCGTTTCCAACAATTTTAAATAGGTTGTATTAAGAGTTGGGACTTGATTAATTAATGACGGGAAGGTGATGTATGTAGCGGTTATTTTAAATTCATACCAATGCATAAAAAGTAAATAAAAAATTCATAAGCTAAATTAAACGCTTTAATGTCTGGTTCGGAATATTTTAAAAACATTAGAAAACCTGAAAAAGGATGCCTGGAAAATTCTCCTGTTAATTAAACTATTGATTAGAAGAGTTAGTTCGAAAAGTTAAGTAAAATCCTATGGCTCCAGACTGCTGAGAACGTTATTGTGACTACCCACAACTGTGAAACAATCGTATCCTAGTTAAATATAGGCAAAATAGATACAAGCCTCTTATATTCATGTAGTCAGCACAACAATACGTTTTACAATAGGATGGAAATGTAAATTAATTTATTTCTATTCATTCTGACTGATATGAATATTGAAACAAATTCAGATAATTAACGTAATAGACATTTATCTATAATTATAAACGTAACATTTTCAAAACCGTAGTAGGGAATTAAACAAAATCAAAAACGTAAACTATATTCTACAATTTTAATGTAATTTCAATATTCAAAATGTAATAAATTTAGTTTCTAACACCAATTTAATTCGTACTACACAATTTATGATGTGTTATTGTATAACAGTCCGGCAGCCAAATGTGAATCCTATCAGGGGTTTGTTTGATCAAGTGAGTTTTATTGTTAATATGTGATATTTTGGGTATATTGACTCTAAAGCCACCGGGAAGTTTTTAGTACCTAGGGGCAAGAGCCACCATCTTGGAAAATGGCGGAAAGCTAAAGTTTCAGTACAAGGTTTCACTTAAAACAGTGAAATTAAAAAAACCATCCGATTTAGATCAATACAAATTGTTTAAAAAATCTCAGAATGAAATTTTCTATAAGAAAATATTATGTTGTATACTGTATAACGAGTTTTTAGATCAATGTTTTTTAAAAGTTAATAATTTACAAAAAAAAAGACTTCTTTCCTTTTATTTCAACATTGCACCAAAATAACTCAATAAAAGACCATAATAATCATTACAAAACTTGTAGGCCTTGAAGCTTGGCATCAAATGCATTTGTTGTCTATATATATAAAAGCCAAAACCCATTGACTGACTGACTGACTGACTGATCACAGTTTCTCAAAAACTATAAGGCTTAGAGCCATAGCCATGAAACTCGGCACAAATATTCCTTACAGGCTCTAGATGCGTACTAAGAAAGGATTTTGCAATATTTTGTCTCTAAAGGCCTAAATATGGTATATTATAAAATACAATATGGCGGCCACTTTTAGCTTTCAAAGCTTAATTTCTCAAAAACCACAAGACTTTGGGCCATGAAACTTGGCACAATTATTCTTTATAGGCTTTAGGTGCGAAAAAAGAAAGGTTTTAAAAATATTCTTTCTCAGACAGCTAAAATAGATTATTTAAAAAATTCAAAATGGTGGCCATTTTAGTTTTTCCTATGGATAGGAGTCCTGTAGAATAATTTCAGGGAACAGAAAAGGTACGAGAACTAATCTACACGCTAAAATCGAAAGAGTGAAAAAGTCATTTATTTGTCGGAGTGAATAGGTTTTCACTCCGAAAGAGTTAATATTCACTCTAAATTAGTGAAAAATATCCAATCTTATGGTTGAGTGATGATTTCTCTCATGAAAAAGTGAAATTTTCACTGATTGATTATATGGTTTTGAAACCATATAAGGAAAGAGTGAGAATTCACTCTCAATTGAGTGAGTTTTTGAAAGTGGTGGGGAGAAAGAGCGAAAAGAGGGATCGCTTCCGGCAACGCGACGACGCTACTGAGTCGCCATTTTGGTAATTGATTTACATGCACATGGATATCACCGGTTTACATACAGGTAAGCAGAAAACATTGCTTTAACCACTTACTAGGTTAGTGTTAAGGTAGCTAACGTAATTTAAAGATTAACAATAATCTGTAGAATCAAGGTTAGGATGGAGGGGAAATTAAATTTAGTCTCAGCAAAGGTTCTATGACACTCGTTGAATATGCCTGCGCCATTACATTTTAGGGGTTTTAGTTTCAATCATCCAGTTTAGGTACCAGTTGTCCACAACAAGTGTCGGCAAAGAGTCAGAATTGTAGTTCATAAATGCCAATGAGAGGTTAGGTTAGTGAGGTTAGGTGATTTCACTCTTTTAAAGTTGAACTTCACTCTTTTAAAGACTAAAATTCCACTCTGAAAAGAACAAGACCCACTCTTTCATTGAGTGGGGGCATTCCACTCTTTTCATGAGTGAAAACGGTTCACTTTTTCAAAGAGTGAACCTTCACTCTTTCAGAGTGGCTCAATTTTCTCTACCCCAAAGAGTGAATGAGTCACTCACAAAGAGTGAGTATTCATTCTTTCGATTTTAGCGTGTACTTAAAGAATAAAATTTAAAAATTTAATGAGAAACTTTTTGGGGAAATAGGGTTTTGGCCAAGATATTTACCTCCTACTTTTTCTTTCAGTTTTCGGTTTATTTTCAAAAACGTGCTAAATTCAGATTGATGTCAAGTCGAAAATCCATCCTTACTGTCTTCTTTGTTTTATAGTCCGGGTTATCCTCATTCTCTTTATTGGGAAATTGGAGGAAGTTAATTTATACCATTCGCTAATCATGAGGGGAACATGTTTAGAGAAAGCGTTACACTTTCTCATTTTAATCTATAGTGGAATTATCAGCTGCATCTTAAGGGTTTAATTGCACGCACATGACCCAAATAAATTTGTCCATTTGTTAATTATTCCTAAAAATTGCACAAGGCATAATATAATTGAATTAAAATGAGCTATCCTTTCAGCGGGCGAAGCTGCGGGTATATCTGCTAGTACTCGTATAAAGAAGAAGGAAATGCACGTTTTTTAAAAGTATAATTTTTAATATATTAAAATCATTTTACTGATGACATCCAATACTTATTAAACTGTTTTTGGTATTAAAATGCTTGTTAAATTAGCACTTTTATTTGAGCTATTTATAACTTCATTGTACGGTGTTCGACTATGTAGCATAATATCACCAAAGATAATTTAAAGTTTGTATAAAGAGAATTTTAATTTATGTTTTGAGCAGTTATTATTTTAATGCTATATTTTTTATCATGTCAATACTCAAGTTTGTTTTAAATTTAAGATCTACGTCTTGAGCTGTACTTATGATGTTATATGATTTGATTTGAGAATAGTGAACTAATTAATTGATGTCCTTTATTTGAGATACAGATCATTCAAATCGGACGTTGCTGAGGCGAGTTATAGAACTCTAAAAAGTCATAAATTTTGGTTTATCTAAGTTTTTCCTGAATTAATATCTAAAGTTCTAATAAAATTATGTTTAATGTTATGGGCTATAATTATTCAGGGGATCATTGGTTTTCATTGAATTGTTGGAATCGAACGAGTTTTAGGCAAGTTATAAGCCACCAACCAACGAAATAATTTTAATTTTTTATAAATTTCTTTGATTAAAATATACTAGAGATCGCCAGTGGTCGAAAATTCGACCAATTTTCAAAGAGACAAACAGGGAGAGCTAATTTTGTAAATGATCCCCGCATACACCAATGCGTTTCAAAATACATTTCATAAAGTACATATTTTCCATGTAAACACGTAATATAACCAAATGGGGGCCAAAAACAAAATAGAAAGACTCAATCCTTAACTAATTATTTTACTTCACTTCTGGCTTATGGCATGGTTTTTAGTAATTAGTATTTTATTAAGGTTCCATGTTTATTTTTTTAAGACATGATTATTGAATCAGAGGAAAGTAAAACTTCAGTCATCAAATCAGTTTATCCTGTACACCCCTTACCACAGTTCTCTCCTTCCCTCATTCTCTACTTCCCTTCCTTCCGACCTTCTTTCCACTTTTCCCTCATTCTCTCCTTCATTCTCTTCTTACCATCTCTCCTCCCTTCTTTCCTACCATTTGGAACTTTTCCCTCCTTCCCTACCCTTCGGATCTTTTTCCCTCCTTCCCTCTCTTCCTATTATTATCACTAAAATGTAATATATTTTAGCCAATATTCCACCAATTAAATCGAAATTTGAATATAATGTGTCCATTTGTACTCCGGTTACCATGCCCGGTGACAGGAATTTCGGGCCCCTGTGCAATTGAGAAACCCGCCTTTTTTACTCACTCGATTCTGGGCCTCATGTTTAATAATCTCGCGTGGATCCGGGCCCCTTTGTGAGTCCAGGCCCCTGTGCATTTGCCCCCCCCCCTGTCGCCGGTTGCATGTCAATTAGTACACTGGATGGTAGAAACTTAACTTAATGTACTTTTTTCTTCCCTTTTATCAGCAAATTTTTATCTCTTAATCTTATTTAAGAAAGTAAACTTTATTTTTACATATATATATATATGTGTGTGTGTGTGTGTGTGTGTGTGTGTGTGTGTGTGTGTGTGTGTGAGTGTGTGTGTGTGTGTGTGTGTGTGTGTGTGTGTGTGTGTGTGTGTGTGTGTGTGTGTGTGTGTGTGTGTGTGTGTGTGTGTGTGTGTGTGTGTGTGTGTGTGTGTGTGTGTGTGTGTGTAAAATGGAACACATTTGAGTATGATATCCTTAATCTTCTCTAAGTAGTCCTGATTTCAATCAAATTTTATATTTCCACTCCATGCCCCAATAATCTGTGGCTTAATGTTTCTACATCAAATCTTTATTCTACGAAAAATAGCATGTGATAACAGCTACATATGTTGCTAACTTTGGTTGTTATAATATCACCAAAACAGCAACTCATAAGGCTAATGTTAATTTTTTTGAAATTTTAAATTCAATTTTCTACATTTCTAAAAGACTAATATAAATTTCAACGGGATCCTGCACATCTACAGGAAAATACAATTCTATCGGTGTGCTTAGATTTTCGCTACGATGCACACTGGCTGAGAAAAAGGAGCCCAAAAACCTTATGAAAAAAATGCTTGTCTATTAATATAAAGAGATGTCTTGAGTTATAAGTCAGGGTTGTTTAGTACTTTAACTAGAGAAAACTCAGTGAGTTACTTGCATCAGCTAAGCTATTAATTATTAAACATTAATAGTTCGGGGTAGGTGATTTACTAATAAGCTAAATAAAATTAATTTGTTAAATGTTTTTTCTTCTTTTAAAGATCTACATCTCAAGTACTAAGTTTGTAATATTTATTGTTTTCGTCTTCAAGAATTCAGTAGATCACTGGCTTTGTTTGAGACATTGATTAATCGAATATAATGGGTTTAGGGTGAATTATAAACCTCTAACCCAAATGTTTAATTTTTCAAGATGTTAATTCAATTATTGATCTATATCCAGTGTAAAGTTCGCTATGCTGTTAATTTTTGTTTGTGACCACTTAGAAAACCACTGGTTTACATTTGAGCTATTAAACATTTTAGTGGGTGCAGTTTTAGGTGAGTCAATGTCTCCCAACCAACATAACATTTTTTGAAAAATGAATATGTAACCTGAGACAGGAGTATACTACTAACCTTAAACTCATCAGATTCAAGGAAATAATATCAGTATTGCAAGCCATTGATCCACTGAGTATCTTAAAATCAATGTTGTAACTATAACAAACATAATACTTGAGATATTTGCCTATAATAAAAAAAATATAAATGTATTAATTTATTTTTTGTTCATAACCTGCCTTAAACTCCTCATATTAAAATAACCAATAGCTCAATTTAACGCAAGTAACTAACTGAGTATTCTCGTGCCAAAATATACAAAACCATTTACTTATGAATTAATACTTATATCTTTATTCAAAGGAATTTTAAAATAACTACAATTTTTTCGTTGATAAGAGGTTTATAACTCGTCTAAAACTTGTTAGATTTAAAAAATTGATAGTTTAAAGTAAAGCCAGTGACCTCTCAAATAACCATAAAACAGTAAAAATAATTTTTAAAAGCTGTAGATATAATCCCTAATTTAGGGAAAAAATTTCTATAAACCAAAATTTCTGATTTTTTGAGTTTTATAACTCACCTCAGCCTCGTCTGATTTGAATGATCTCTAGCTATCTGAAATGAAAGACACTATTTCACCGAATGTTCTCAAACCAAAACGTATAACATCACTTAAATACAGCCCCAAACCTCTTGTAGGTTTTGTGTTTGTTAAAAACAAATTTTTGAGAAACTATGATTTTTCTTCGTTGAAGGTCGATAAAATTCGTCTAAAACGTCTTCAGTTTTAACAAATTTAATGATATGTATAATAAAAGCCGGTAAGGCACTTTGTATCTACATATAAAAATACTGGGTGCCCGGAAATTATGGTAAAATATTCTAGTATATGATAGCAGAGGTAAAAATAAGAAAAAAAGGTCATATAAACATAGGCCCTAAAGTGCTTCGTTTTCCGTCTGAGTGTCTTTTTGTGATTTTTACTTATTTAATCATATCCTTCGAAACCCTGAACGCATAAACTTCAAACTTGGTATGTGGATGACCACTATTAAGAACTATTTTTGTAAGAAGTATCAAGT
The DNA here is from genome assembly GCA_035578135.1 of Flexamia atlantica. Taxonomy (NCBI): domain Eukaryota; kingdom Metazoa; phylum Arthropoda; class Insecta; order Hemiptera; family Cicadellidae; genus Flexamia; species Flexamia atlantica. The sequence continues at coordinate 129,791,425 of JAQJVK010000001.1, read as the reverse complement.
TTCTACTTTGTACCATTTCAAAATGGCGACTGTTATTTGTTTTCGAAACTAAATATCTTAAAAACCGTAAATTTTAGAAAAATTAGACAAGAAACAAAAAAGTTGCGAAATTTAATCCAATTAACGCTAATATTAAGATTATAATGATCGGACTACTAATAATAGAGGAATTTTAAATTTTACGAATAAAAATAGGCAAATTTCAGTGAGTACGTTCTAAAGAACCATGTTTTTATTCAGAAAAATAAATTTATAGGTTATTTGTGGTCCGATCATCATAATCTTAATATCAGTGTTAATTGGATTAAATATCGCAACTTTTTTGTCTTTTGTCAAATTTTTCAAATTTACCGTTTTTAGATATTTAGCTTTGAAAATAAAAAACAGTCGCCATTTTGAAATGGTACAAAGTAGAAATTTGATATTTCTCATGAAAATCTATATATTTAAAGCCGTAAGAAAAAAACCTTGGGACAGTCCGTTTGAGGCTTCTACTGGGCCAATTTACAAGAGGGTTGTACCAAAATAAAGGGTTTCGGTCCTATATTAGCAGGTTTTATCTGTATTTTGAAAATGTTTACGTTATATGGGTTAAAATGGAAAATAAACTTTTCTTATGGAGATTTAACATGGGGAAAAAAGTACTCTTTTTCAAACCTTTGGACAGTTCGTCTGAGACTTCCACTGGACCGTTTCAGATGCGGGTTGTACCAAAACAAAGGTTTTCGGTCCTATATTAGCAGGTTTTATTCGTATTTTGAAAAACATTATGTTAAATGGGTCAAAAATGAAAAATAAACTTTTCTTATGGAGATTTAACATGGGGAAGAAAGTCAACTTTTTCAATTCTTCAGACTTTTCGTCTGAGACTTCCACTGGGCCGATTTACATCCAGTTTGTACCAAATAAAAGCTCAACTTATCTACATTTGCAGGTTTTATTTACTTTTACATTATCTTGCTTTTTTAAATTAAAAAAATCGAAATTTCTAAACCTTTGCAATAATCTTATTTAACAGTTCTTCAATCAGCTGTTTTTAACGGCAAGGGTTATTTGTCTAACCACAGACGAAGAGCAAACGCTCAAGAAGCATTTGTTATATTATGTCCAGTACCCAAAAACGTGTACAAATACTTTAAATTGAAAGGGATAAAAATACTGTTTTATATTATTTTAACCAAACAAGTTTATAGTTACTAAATTATAAAAACAAGTTTTGATTGTTAAATTTTGTAGGGCTACATTTAAAGTTACTTAATTATGTGAAACAGCTGATTGCAACCATTAATGGTCCAAGTGATTACTGCAATGGCAAATTAATTTTGTAAAGGCGGGTTAGTTTAAAAGGTTTAGGCCTACATTCATAGTAATTACCACTTTTAGCGTAATAAGGAACTAATTATAAGTAATTTAAAATTTAGCAGTGGATCTGACTAAATGTTGTCTAGACAATTAATTATAAAATATGGAAGCAGTTTACCTTTAACAACTCATATTAACCCCGATTTCAGTAATACCTTTTTCAGTAATAATACACCGGTTTTGATTCGACGCGTGCTCCAAATCCTGTGCGTGTTACGAAAATTATCGTAACATATAGATTTATTCCCCAAATCCGATATTAATTCATTGTGCTTACCTACTCGCGTAGTGCCCAGGCATTGTAGCTCGATCGGTAACGCATCAGGTCTCTAACTCGGCGATCCGGGTTCAAATCCGCACAGCGCCGCCATACCTTTTGATACGTCGTTACAAGTGGCGTCACTAAGGTCTGTTTTTTTACTAATACAGTAGTGATATTTATTTTAGGTCAACTAAGTTGTATAGGAATTACAATGTCTATAGGCCTTCAAAAATTCTCGAAAGATTTTTTCTTGAACATTTTATAAACAGATTAATCCAATAAAAATTTGTAGTATTAGGCCTACTTATTTCTGACGTTTTTGAACCTAACAGAACACTTTAATTAGGCTACTAAGGTCTAAGACTAAGTAATGAGGCCTTAGGTTTAGTCCTAAGGTTAGACCTAAGGTTTATAAGCTTTAAGTTTTGACCTAAAGAGGGTCTGGGTATGCAATGATGCAGCATTTATTGTTTTAAAGGGTACTTTGACAGACGATGAAATTAAAGTAGGCTAATTTCTATTTTCTGTGAAAAATTTTTTTTCTGTTAGCAATTTGGGTTCAGCTATAAACTTATCTTACTTATTATAACTTTACACATTGGATCATTTAAAGATATTTTGAAACTGTAAATGGTTATATCATTGACTTATAGGCCTACATTCATAGTCAATAGTCATATGCTGTGCTTTCATCATTTAAGTACACTTTTGCCACCACACTGCATAAACACTGACGTTTCAACCGGTTTCCGATAAAAAGTAGACGTCCTGTCTTTCAGCAGTTTCCGAAATTAATTGTGACACTTTGTCAATCACTGTGTTTAACTTGCTTTGAATTAAACTGTTTAAGTAAAATATTTTCGTGTATAAATACAGTAAGTAGTTATATTTTATTCCTGATTCATTTACTTATTTCACTGAGAATAAAAAGACAACAATCAGTGAGAAAAAGATTGAGCCCAGTGTAGGCGAAGGAAATTGCCTGTTCCGTGCAGTTTCTTATTTAAAGTTTTGGAATCAAGACCACCATAAACTTATAAGAAGTAAAGTTGTGTGCTACATATTGATTCACTGGTATTTTAATGTTGGGGATACTTCCTATATAGTACCAATAACGTGCAAAAATGATTACCATAATGTAATGTCCCTAGGTGGTGAATTAATGCAGTCATGCACCAACTGCCTTGCGCTCCAATCACCACGAAAATGGAGCCGTGTCCGTCGAGTATCGACTTGCAACAACTAGTAGTTTTTAATAGTGGTGATCCATGTACCAAGTTTGAAGTTTATAGCCTACGTTGAGAGGTTCGTTAGATATGCAAACAGACACACAGAAGGAAAACGAAGCACTTTAGGACCTATGTTTATATGAACTTTTTTTCTTATTTTTACCTCTCCAATCATATAATAAAATATTTTACCATCATTTCCGGACACCCTGTAAAATATGAAATAATAGTTGTGCAAAATTAAGGACTTAAATTAAAATTGTTTCTTGAAAAATAAAAATAATTCATAGGTAAGATAGTATGTTAACTCGCTTAAAACACAACACATTAGAATTACTAATTGCTCAAATGAAAGCGGGTAATTCAACAAGAATTTCAATAAAAAATAAAAAAAAGAAACAGAAAGTATTTGATGGTGCCAGAAAAGACGTTATATCCTTCTTTTTCATAAGAACATTTAAAAAAGTTAATTTTCATAGCTTTTTATTACGTTTTCCTCAAACCAAACAAGAGTACAGTAGATGCATTTGATGCCAAATTTCAAGGCTACAACTTTTGTAATGAGTGTTATGGTCTTTTATCGAATTGTTGTAGCGCAATATTGAAATAAAAGGGGAAAGTCATAATTTCGTTGTAGATTATTAATTTTTAAAAGAAACATTGACATAAAAACTCAAAATATAAATATAAATTCAATAATAAATGTAAAAAATACGTGATAAATTTTCTTGCAGGAAATTTTATTTTGAATTTGTATTGCTCTAAATCGCATGGTCTTTTAATTACACAGTTTTAAGTAAAACTTTACACTGAAATTTAAGTTTTCCGCCATTATCCAAGATGGCGGCCCTTACCTATGGATAACAAATAGGTACCCAATGGTTTTAGGGTCTATTTAATTTGAAAATTAATAAAATTATTTTATTCTAATAATGTTGCCTATGCCTATACTGCCTCAATGTTCTTTTTCCCTACAAATAAATGATTCTAGTCAATACAAATTGAATATACAATAGCAATGAATTCATCTTTTTGTTTTTATTGATTTACAAATTAATGGTTTCGTATTATAGTAGTATAGTAAGGCCGATTCACCAACATGAGGGGTACGAGGGGTACGATCCGTGACGTCATCAGTTGTGACGTAGCTGTGGAGTGCAAAGTCCAAGGTCATCGCTGACGTATGAGTGCAAAGTCCAAGGTCATCGCTGACGTATGAGTGCAAAGTCCAAGGTCATCGCTGACGTATGAGTGCAAAGTCCAAGGTCATCGCTACGTCATTATTTCTCGCGCGCGCCACGAGTGCAAAGTCCAAGGTCATCGCTACGTCATTATTTCTCGCGCGCGCCACGAGCGCAAAGTCCAAGGTCATCGCTACGTCATTATTTCTCGCGCGCGCCACGAGTGCAAAGTCCAAGGTCATCGCTACGTCATTATTTCTCGCGCGCGCCACGAGCGCAAAGTCCAAGGTCATCGCTACGTCATTATTTCTCGCGCGCGCCACCACCGTTGCGCCGTTCGCTCGGCTCGAGCGCGCCGGTTCCTACTAGATTCTGCCGCCCTGATACTTCGGAAGAATAAAAAACGAAATAATTCGATATTCGATTGTCGATTTCGATGACAAGTTCCGTCCCAAATCAGAACATTTGACCCAACACCATAACAAGTCCAAACTTATAAAAAATAAAATAATTAAATAAATTGCATTTTTTATACCCTAAGCCTCTTAGCCTCTTTAACATATATATCCTGACAGACCTTGACAAAAAAAATCAATTTATAACGCTTTAAAACATAATTAACATTTCTTACGGGTAATTTTATCTCCCTCAAACGTCCAACAATCCTCTAGATTAACTTTAATTCCTATAGTATCACCGATATTATCCAAAACATCCAACTCACCAATGTCCATTAAAGCATCAAACACAAACTCGTCACTCCCTAAAATTCTAACTGACTTCGGATCATTAGGGTCAAATTTAGTTCCATCAGCTGTAATAACCTCCCCGATCGACTTGGAAATAGCAGCCTCGTGAATCGCATGCAATTCTTTTAAATACTCTTCATCCACAAGGTTCTTTTTACCCACTTCTTCCGGACGCCTTCTTATTAACTTACGTTCAAAACATGTTGTTGGATTCGTCCGCAAGTACAAGGTAATATCTTTAACACCGCCCTCATCAAATGCAGTCTTACGCGGATCGACATACTTATTACTTAGATCCGTTAAAATTTGAACCTCAGCGGGCGTCATAAACTTTTTGTAATGTTCATTAAAAACATGTCTTACAGTGAACGCAGAGCGCTCTTTAATCACGATATAACCCTTCTTCGCATATTCAACTGCTCTCTTATCGCACTCCGTCATATACATTAACGCGTTAGCTTGAAAAGTGAAGGCCCATCTCTCGATATCTTTATACAAGAGGTCTAATAAATTCGTACCGTGAAAATCCCGCCATGCGCCGACTGGCTCTTGTATGTGTACGGTTTTAAACCCTAGGTTTTTAAACCGATCAAACAAGCCTGTGGCAAAAGTAGTTTTACCCGCACCGATATTTCCTTCCAGAGTAATAATCATGTTATGAGACTCCATTTTATTCATCTATATAGTATATCAATTAAATTCCAACCGAGTTTTTTATTAAACCGATTTGCAGATATATATTTCAGACGTAAAAAATAAAAAAAATAAATTAAATAATTAAAATCATCGTATGTAATTAAAAATTCATTACACACCGGTCGAACCGAATCCATTACTTCCGCGTTCCGTATTCCGCATATCGATTCCACCGTCTACCGGCACATCGTTTCTATAAACCTCCAATATTAACTGAGCGATTCGATCACCTCTTTTAACGATGAAATCATCATCCGAATGGTTAAACAACAACACACGCAAATCGCCTGTATATTCAAAGTCTATCACGCCGGCGCCCACGTCGATGAAATGCTTAGCAGCTAAGCCACTTCGAGGTGCTACTCTACCGTAACATCCGCGGGGAAATTGAAAAGACAAGTCCGTCTTTATCAACTGTTTACCGCGACCGGGTACTACATAGTCATAAGCGCTTTTCAAATCGCAACCGGCCGCGTCCGGTGAACCTCTGACGGGTGGTGAGGCGAACTCTGACAATTTGAAATATTTAAAAGTGACAGACTCCATTTTTGTTACCTATATATTACATTCGCTTATATTCGCACTACATAAATTATTAAGCTGTTGTGCAAAAATACATTTCAGGAACGAGAAAAAAAATTAAATCATAAATAAAATAACAAGTATAATAAAATAATATTCAATCTCTCACAAACTTGATATCGTGTTTAAACTTATCATTCAACAATGGGATCTTTCCATGGTACACCACATACAACGGTTGGTCCGATTTCAATAGCGCGTTTATATTTTTCGTAGTCATTCTCTCGTTCCAACTCTCGGGTAGTTGAAACCGCACATCATCACATGTAACCAAAACTCTAAGACCATAAGCATAATGAATTCTTTCTATGCTATTGACCAAATATTTTTTATCGATTTCTAAATCACTTATCTTCGCGAAAGAATTACCATTCACTTCGTCGAGGATATCTTTAAAATAATCCTTTTCTATTTCCATTTTTCTTCGTCTATATATAAAAATATATTTTCATAGTCAAATAAAAAAATGAGAGCGTTTCAAAAGATGTAATAAATCATCGCTTTTGACGAAAACTAATTCATATTTAATTCCGACTCATCGACTAGTTTTAAATAAATGATATAATCGGGCAGAGCGTTTTGCAGGGGAACGTAGTTTTCATCCGTCAGATAAATGTTGATTTCTCTTATCGTCTGCGTGTTAGGTTTGAGCGGTATGTAATTTAAAACGGACGGTTTCTCATAAATTTTATCTCTGTGTTCTCGCGGACTCGAGTGATACAACAACGAGGAGAAATCGTGTCTGTGCCGATGCTCCGCGTGATTGACATACGAATGTTCGACTAAATCGCAATGCACTTCGATCATGTGGAACGGTCTGATTTGTAATTTACTTTCCTCTTCATATATTGATAAAATCTTGTTCGCTGTAAACTGTAATTCGAATAAGGTTTCATCTTTTTTCAATTCATCGAATCCGAGAAACCGTCGCAGCTCGTTGTTTATATGGAACTTGACTGGAGATTTGATACATATCTTAGACTGTGGGTCTCGAAAAATCTTAAACTTTTCCACATCTATCGCCGGTGTAAACTTATTAATCCTCATGAATTCCCTGATTTCTCTCTGCATGGTTTTCAAATCCCAAAATTCCGCTTTAAAAGTTAGTGTAGGACGACTTATCTCCCCCATATAAAAAGTAATTGAAGCCTCCTCGTTCAAGTTATATTATGAAATGAAAACCCCGTGAGCGCTAGATAATAACGCACGTCCTCTTTCAAGTGTATGGGGTTTTCGAGCTTCAATTGCAAATGCGGACTCTGACCCGTCAATCTGAAATACACCATTTCTCTATATATACTTTTTTAAATTGCGGTTAAGATTATTTATTAAGAGCGAGGGAGAAAAAAAATAAAATTATTCGAACCATCTCAAAAATGTGTATTTATCGTTTTGTAAAGCACGTTCTATCGTATTGAAATCCTGTCCTCTGGAAAAACGTCGCAATACCTCCAAACATAAATGACCGCATATCGGGAGATCGTCATAATTTTGATATCTCATATGATTATAAAAAATACCTTTAGTCATGTTTAGATATTTCTCCAATTCTAAAGGTGGAGGCGCCTCACCGAACGAATCGAAATATATGACATAATTACCTTTTTTCGTATAACAAGTCCAATGCGTGCCGCCCGACTCTAGATCACCTAGATTAATAATAGCACACTCGTTTTTGCGCGGCTTGTCGGGTAAACACTCTCGCATAAAAACACCACGGAAATTGTTGATTTTCAACTTGTTGGCCCATGTATCCAGTTCGGACATGGTCAGCGGAACTAGTTTTTTTTATCCTCTCTAATATCTTTAAGAGTCTTATGCAATTTTCTGCTTACACGTTTCTCCAGACCGGCTCCGGTTTTATCTTTATTAATCAATTCGTCCAGTTCATTGTCTATTAAATTTTTCAACCACGGCACGAAATCATTCTTCAACACAGGCGCCACTTTATTCTTTATCAGAGGTGAGGCGAATTTCTTAAAATACGGAATATTGTTTTCGGCCAGTTCTAAAACTTCCTTCAGAAGACCTCCATCGATCATTTCCTTCAACTGCGAATAATCAAAAATCAACCGTGTCCCTCTATTGTTTTTCAACGCTTTTTCCACTTGTTTGTTTTGATCACCATCGAGTGACACTTCGGTATTACCATTTTTTAATTGATCTTTTGTTAAAGTAAGCACTGCGCGTTTAAGCTTCTTATGAGCTATCCGCAGCTTATTCAGTTGACCTTTGGTCAAATTTATTTTCCTCTTGTGATTCCCCATTATCTATGTATAAAAATTAATATTTTGAATTCATATAAAAAATTAAAACTTGCCAAATGATTGATATTTTTTTCTATCGAACGAAAATTTAATTTCATTAATATAAGAGATGAATTCTTACTGTCGCACGTGTAAAACACAGACCGCGTCAGAGAACATGAAAATTGTGAAAACGAAAAATAAAAGATGGTTGGCGAGTTCCGATTGCGCGGTCTGCGGCGGTGTTAAAAACTCGTTTATCAAAGAGCCGCCCGAAGTGGTGGAGGCGAAAGAACTGCACAAACCGGTAGTGAAAAAATTTATAAAACGCAGGATAATCATGAAAGGTCTGGATAATCTGTGGGCCGCGGATCTGCTCATCATGAAACAATTCGCCAGAGAGAACAACTGGTACAAATACATCTTAAACGTGATAGACTGTTTTAGCAAATTCGTCTGGTCCGAACCGTTGAAGAAAAAAGACGGCGCAGTAGTGACGGCCGCTTTTGAGAGGATAATAGAGAGAGCGAAAAAGGACGGTCACACTACGCCCGAACTGCTGCACACGGATAAGGGGACAGAGTTTAAAAATAAACCTTTTAACGACATGCTCAAAAAACACGGCATAAAAATGTACCATACGGAGAGCGAGGAAAAGTCGGCGATAATCGAGAGATACCACAGGACGTTAAACGATAAATTCAGAGTCAAATTCCAAGTGAGAAACTCGCACAAATGGTACGACGTCTTACAAGAGCTCACCGACGAATACAACAAACACGATTACCACAGCACGATAAAAATGCGTCCGGCCGATGTCAATAAGAGCAACGAGTCCGATCTGTTGAAAATGTATCAGGAGCTCGAAAGTGAAGTGCCGCGTAAAAAACCGAAATTCCACGTCGGAGACAGAGTCCGTATAACGGCGAGTAAAGTCGTATTTAGAAATAAATATAAACAAAACTGGACTAGCGAAATTTTTGTGATCGCGCAAGTTTTAAACACCAAACCCGTCACGTACAAAATCGAGGCTCTAGACGGTGAAGAAGTAATCGGTGGTTTTTACGAGAGGGAACTGCAAAAGACGGAGTTTTGATTATTTAAAAAAAACACTTAAAAATATAGACCCCTTAAAACTACAGGTAATTGTTTATTTTTAGACCCGTGGTTTTGTAATATAAGCCTTACTAAGCTTTTATCGCTCGAAAAGGGTTGGGACACAAATCGTGTCCCAACCTGTTTTAGGACTTAACACATCCTAATTTAGGACCGTTATTTATAATACCAAGCTATCCTAATTTAGGACTCAACACTTCCTCTTTTAAGGCTGTTATAAATAATTCATTAACGCATCCCAAATTGGGACTAATTTATAATTGAAACAAAAAACGTTTAACGCAATCGTTAAATATATTTTTTAAATTGATCATAAAAAAAACATGACTCGACGAGATACATTTCTATATATTAGTGGGGGTAAAATGGTTAACACGATCGATATAAAAAATAACAAGTTTACGTATGAAAATCACGATATTTACATTATATTCGACGGTGATAGAAAACCTTGGTTTCACGCAAATACCATCGCGGAAATATTGGGTTATGTTAGACCGGGAAAAGCGGTAAACGATCATGTCGATGAGAAGTATAAAACCACCTATTCGGAGATAAAACAATACGATACCGCGAAATCTCCTACAAAAGTGCAACCCAAAACCGTCTACATCGATGACCCCGGTGTTTGTTGTTTGTTGGTAGCGAGAAAAAATGACATGAACGAATTTAAAGATTGGATTTTCGAGAAACTTTTACCGAAGCTTAGGAAACATCAGTACCGCGTCACTAGTTTGGAATATGAAAATAAAGTGTTCAAGACTTTGATAAATAACGCGCAGATCCAACAAATGTTCGGTGTTCTAAAGAGGACGGATCGTGAAAATGAATATAAATTCATAGACACGCAAAAACGTGTTTTTGACAAAGCCGTCAACGAATCGGGTGGATACGATCTATGTTTTGAAATTGAATACATAACTATCGACGATGAGATTTTAACTAAAAAGGTGTTGAGAGAAATAGTTAAAGAGGATGTGAAATACGATTATAACCGTAAAAGCAAATGTATAAAAATTCACGATGACGATTTCGACCTGATTAACCTCGTTGAAAAAACATTGTCGGAAGTGATGTTGTGGTGAAATAAATAGTAAACATTTTCCCATCCTAATAAATTCTTATTTCTCGTAATTTATTTTATTTCTTTTCTTAACCGGTGCATTATTTTTTTCCTCATAGAGAGTGATGGATATCGTCCCGTATTACGAAGAGAAGATCGAAGATAACCTTCTACCCCAACCATTACGTTGTCTGATAGTAGGCTCCTCGGGCTGCGGAAAAACGAACTTGTTGTTGAATTTTATTTATAATCCGCGCGGTCTCGTGTTTAGAAATTTATATGTGTTCAGTAAGTCTATAGAACAGCCGGCTTATGTAGAATTACGCGAAAAGTACATAGATGCTGAAAACAAGTTGAATAAGAAGATAGCATACTTTTTTAGCAATTGCGAAGATTTACCCCCACTGGACGAGTGCAAGAAAAACTCCCTCGTGGTGTTCGACGACTGTCTGATGGAAAAACAAGAAGCGATAAAAGACTACTTCATCAGAGGTAGACATAAAAAACTGTCCTGCGTCTACCTCAGTCAGAGCTACGGTAAAGTCGACATGCAAGTGATACGGAACAACGTCAACCTGCTATGCGTCTTCAAACAAAACAAACACTACACGAAACGTATTTATGACGATTTCGTAGGATCGGACATGACGATTGATGAATTCGAAAAGATGTGTCAAAAGTGTTGGAGCGAACCGTTCGGATTTTTGACAATAAACACCGCTAAGAAAGCGCACAACGGAAAATACATGTTCAAGTTAAAAGACGAGTTAAACGATGTTATCGAACGATAATCGATGTGTATGCATCGTTTTTAATAATCGATTCGTAAACGTTATTTTCTAAGATCAATGTATATGAATCGTTTTATTTTTAAAAACAAAGTATATGCATCGTTTTTAATAAACGATTCGTAAACGTTATTTTCTAAGATCAATGTATATGAATCGTTTTATTTTTAAAAACAAAGTATATGCATCGTTTTTAATAATCGATTTGTAAACGTTATATTTTATAAAAACAACGTGTATGCATCGTTTTAGATTTTTATTTAAATTTATTTTTTTCTTTATTTTTTAAAAGTGAAACTCGAAACCCTAAACCTATATATATAGATAAGATGAAGAGGAAAAGCGATGATAATGAGATCATCAGCACGCTGGTGAAAAAACAGAAGGTGGCCGATAAGATGTGGCCGGACGATGTCGACGTACAAATGGCTAAAAAATATGAAAAGGTACAAGAAAAATGGCTAGAAGACAGTAAGAAAAATCAGATACGCGAAGCTGAGGAAAGGAGAAAGCTTTTCAGTTCACACCCTGTGTTAGTAAATGCCAAAACCGAAAGAACAATTGTTAGCGCCTCCTCCTCACCGTGAAAACAAACCGATTACCGTCGCGGAGGCTAAGAGGTTGGATAAATTGGAAGATCGATTAAAGAGTGAATTCGACACGTCTAGAAGAGCGGAAGTCGAAAAGGTGCGCGAACAAGAGAAGCGACACGAACCCGTAGTTAAAGCTATAAAAGAACAGACGGAAACTTTAAAAACAGAGAAAAAACCCCGTGTCATTTTGAGAAGACCCATCCCCACTGTCGGACAGTTCAGACCTAGAACGTCGAGCACACCCGGTAGACCTGTAGGTAAAGTGGACAAAACACTTGGTAGACCGGTAGATAAAGCGGATGAAACGATAACTCCAACCGAGGACCCAGACGTATTCGATGCGTCTACAGTTTTATCACCGGCGCAAACTTCGCAGGAATTACAGAATCGTTCTATCCGCGAATTCACCGAAAACGAGGAAATTGGTGATATCGCAAAGGAATACCTCTCGAACTGTAACGATATGAGTTTCGGCGTTTATTACGATTTCGCGAATAGCAAACTCGCGATCGGATCGCAAACCATATCCATCGAAAACAACGATATCATACTGGAGAGAACTATGGACAGATACGTAGGTACCGAGGGACTGTGGTCACTCTTGACTAGAGCGGAGATCCACGGTGTACAATCCACAGCCGCGGTCGGTACGACACCGAAGGAGAGACTCATAAGTATAGGCGCGTTCACTTCTCAGGACTTTGAAAAATATAAAGATATTTTAATCAAAACACACGCTCTACATCATAACAACGATCCCACCTCACCCAGACCCAAGGCGAGCGGTGGTTGGAAATGGAAGAATTTAATAAGTGACATATGGAAAGAACTCAAACAAAAGCCGTCTTCGTCCGGCAAAGGTCTACTCGTGGATACGAACAACCCCGTGGAATATAAATATATAGACGATTACGACGAGTTGTCGGAGAGAATAAAGTTTATACAAGCCGAGGAGGAAGCGGGAAATAATAATTTTAATAACGAAAAAATCGGGATCGTTAAATTTATAAATAACGAGATTGAAAAATTAATAACCCAACCGGAAGGTGCTAAACACATAAGACGATGTTTGTCAGCGTTAAAGGAAAATAATGTTAAAGGTGGTGAATTGTCGAATGGTGCGGATTTTAAGGTTCATGTGAATAAATTAGGTTTGGCATCGGATAGGAAGAAATATATGCGCATGTTCAGTAGGAGATGAATATTTTATTTATCCGACAATTTTAAAAGTATATTTTTTATTAAGTTTAAATCGTGTTTTTATTTTTTTTATTCGAAACTAAAAACTTAAAATCTAAATATAGATATGGAAAAGTATTACGAGGAAGCGTCTGATAAGATAGAGCGGTACGAATTCAATACCATCCAACCGGTGACCGATTTAAATTTCAATTCACCGAATAAGTTTACGACATTCTATTTTGACCATGGAGACGCGTTTTATGACAGGAAGATATTTTATCACATACAGGGGGAAGTAGTGAAAAAAGCGGATGATACGAAGTACGACGCGGCGGATCCTATCAAGTTGATCGATAATTTCCCGGCATTTTTGTTTAAGAGAATCGAATTAAAAAAACACAATCAATTGATAGACTGTGTTGATGAAGTCGGTATCACAAGTACAATTAAAGCTCTAACAACTTATAGTAAATCGGGTGAGAGCACTCATTATACGATGGGATTCAAATCTAAATTCGAAAAAGGGGTGGGTGGGTTCGAAGCTTATGGCCCGTTGTCACATCTGGGTCTTGGGTTTTTCGACGCTCTGAGATATCCGATATTCAAAGGAGGTTTTGAAATAATTTTTACAAGAAACGAAGATGATGACGCGATATACCGTTGGAAGGAGGGTACTGGCGCTAACGAAAAAACGGCGGCCGAGGCGAAGATAAAAATCACGAGTTTCGTGTTAAAAGTACCCTTAGTCGATTATGAAGGAATAAAAAAATTACCACTCATACAAGGACTAAAACGATTGAGTGATAAGGGCGATTTGACATACAGGTATTACCAGTGGCAGTGCATAGAAAAAAACTTTGTGTCGGGGTCTTCATATAGTTTCGACATATCCAACATGTACCGGAATATATCCAACCCGCTGTTTATAATCATAGGTTTACAGACCAGCCGTAAAAACAATCAAGAGAAGGATCCGAGCCGATTCAACGCTGTAAACATAAAAAACTACCACGTTATAATCAACGGACAACGGTATCCGAAGGAGGAGCAAAATTTGGCGATAAATAATAAACATTATAGTATTTTATACGGGAGTTATTGCTCAATCAGGCAGGTGTTATTCGGAGATGAAGATGTTTATTTAAACGATGTCGATTTTGTAGACAAGTATCCGTTGTTGGTAGTCGACACGCATCACTACCCGTTCTCCACTGATAATAAAAGAAAAGATATTCAAATAAAATTGGACTTTACTAACGCCGTCGCCAGTCCGGCGGCGGATCAGGGGACCACAGCGTACGTGGTAGTTGTATCGGAGACCGGCTTCACTTACGATTTGGAAAGGAATTTAATTAGAATGTTTTGAGATGTATATATATTTTTGAAAAAATAAACTCTACGATATAAAGGGTTAGAAAATCATTAAATATTTTTTTTAATTAACATATATCTTACCTTAGAATTTGAAGATGAATTTTTTTCTTTTTTAAGTGTCGGTGGGTATTAGTGGAAAGCCCTATCACTACGGCAAAGTTCCCACCTTCGACAGGGAACTTCTTTATGACGAAACATAATTATCGTCATACGTTATGAGAGAAACATGGAAATCCTAAAATAGGACCCTTTCTGTTGGACAGGGGTCCTAAAATGGGGTGGGACCCATATTGGGTCCCAACTAAAAACTATTCAAAAATGAGTCATTTTAAAGGTTTTTAGAGAAAAAAACTCATATTTTCTAGTCAAAGTCTAGTACTGAATTTATATCTTTGTTTTTAATAAATATTTTTTTTATCAATTATAAAATTTGCAATTCGAAGAGGAAAAAATAGTTTATCCATGATAAAATCGATAATTCAAAACAAATAGGACCCTTTCTGTTGGATAGGGGTCCTAAAATGGGGTGGGACCCATATTGGGTCCCACCTAAAAACTGTTCAAAAATGAGTCATTTTAAAGGTTTTTAGAGAAAAAAACTCATATTTTCTAGTCAAAGTCTAGTACTGAATTTATATCTTTGTTTTTAATAAATTTTTTTTTATCAATTATAAAATTTGCAATTCGAAGAGGAAAAAATAGTTTATCCATGATAAAATCGATAATTCAAAGGGGGTAACGATTCGTTACCCCTTTATAAGGAGGAAAAAAATAAAATAATATTTTTAGTAATGATCGAAATATGTCATGTATAAGTATTTAAAATATAAACAAACTCGTACCTTCTAATCCATGTCCAGTGCGGCATTCGCTTCGATATTAATCAGATGCTCGATAGGGATATTGTAGTGGCCCCAGGGAAGAGTCTCCACGCCGTCTTCACAGATATATCTCTTATCATCAGAGGGGGAGAGGGCTATCTTGCGCTGTTTGATCGAATATAAATCATGGTGTTTGCTTCTAATGGTGTTCATTGTCTCATATTTCACTTCTTTATCAAACAAACAGTTTTTATAGTCTTTTATCGACAGAAAGTCAACGACATTCTTTTTTATCCCCTTAGCTTTTTTAATCCCCTCACCTTTTTCTTTTTTATCCCCCTTCTTCTTATTCTTCTTCTTCTCCTCCTCCCTCTTCTTCCTCTCCCTCTCAGAGTCGTAGGCGTACATTTTCGAACGTAACCCGACGAACTCATTCATAACATCACCGGCCAGTTCGTCTTTCCATTTGCCAATTACTTTTTTATTCACACGCGGCATGTTATAGGGGTTATCCGCTTTGTAATCGCTGGTATCGAAGTGGTCGATCATACTTTTTATATCCTCATAAATATCTTTTGTTTTGACGCTATAAGTCAGGCTGTCCGTGTCAGTGTACTGAACTCTGGCTTTATCACCGTATTTCGGTCTCATGACATTGTAATCAAAGTCATAAACGGCTATCTTCGAAATATCTAATATTGACATGCCTACGTAGATCGGTTTATTAAAGTATAATCTGGTTTTACCCATATGCACGGCCGCCAATGTCTCTGCGAAGACGGTGACTGATTTAAAGTTCGGTCTGGCCACTAATTTGTCGATTTGCCTGTCGTGCGTGGCCAGACGTACGTCTACGTGCTTACGTATGTTCTCCATCGTTTTACCAAACACCGCGTTATTCATCAGTTTATAAAAATCTTTCTCAAACTCGTTGGTCGCTTTTGTCCTCATATCAGTTTTCATATCGATATATTCTTTCAACCATGCCGATTGGCGGAATTTAATGCCCCTGTGGATCTTTTTTAACTCCATGCCCAATGACAGGTAGAGCTGTAGGTTTTGGTAGTGCACCACGTATTTATCTTTATCGTATAAAGTCGTTAAAAGCTTTCTCTGATTAGAACCGGGAGGGCATCTGTTTTCTGGTGCTAACGGGAGGTCTTTGTGGGAGTCGTGTAATTTCCTGGGGTATTTCAAATCTACTTCCAATATAAAACCATATGCAGATTCGTTGTCGATCCAATTTCCATCTTGCAGATCACTTTCGATATCTCGTAATTCATCTTCACCCACCCAATTAAAATCGCTCTGAGGTAAATACTTCGACATGGCCCATCCGTACAAATTATTTACATCCAAATAAATGAGATACTCTTCGGGCTTTTCAGGATCGTAATCTGGTAAATATCTGTTATTGGCTCTAGTATATCTGTGGGAGCACTGAGAAATTCCGCCGCGAATGCCCTTGGTGATCATAAGTTCCATGTCGGGATCAGTCAATAACTCGAGAGCAACACCGGTCTTTTTTAACATGGCGTCCCAAGCCAGACCGGGACTCGTAAAATACCAAGCGGGATCGAGTTTGTAAGTGTCCATGCACACTTCACGGAAGTTTTCAACTATGTCGGCCAATAGCAGTGTGTCGGTTTTGTTGTACAAAAGCGTGTATTCCTTCATATTCTTAATCTCAAATTCATTCCACACTTTACGCGCGTGCTCGTAATCTTCATCTTCGACAGTTGTCTTATTCAATTTGTTATCAAAATTTTTTTGGGAAGGCAGAGACGGGTAGTCGAATTTTTCCATACTATCCATAAAATCGTAGGGAAAGATGCCTTTTCTCAAAACTAAATCTAACTTGTCGTTTTCGAAAAACTTTGCTACGTGTTTGAATTTATCTCTGGTCAGGTTCTTCGCGAGACTTTCTAAGCTGTAGTTCATAAATCTAAATGAGTCTAAAAATCTCAAGTTTACTCCACCCTCTACTTTGAGTTCAAAAGATATATATCGTTCTTCAGTCGTGGCTAAGACCGCTATCTTGTTCTGTTCGAATCCCAATAACTTGACGAATAGATGAGCATCGTAATTACTCAAGTTGTGGACAAAGATGGGTAAAAAGTGCGGTTTTCTAAAATTCAAATTGCACGAGTTGTGCGCCACCCCTCTGAATTTACCAGTCAAATGGTCATGGTCAAAAACACGTTTGTCAGTCTTCTTAGGGTCTTTTTTATTTACTTCAAACACTTTTTCACATATATGGCAAATATTAACACCATTAATCTTCGTTTCATAATCTTCTTTAGTTATATTCATTGGTTTTGCGGCCTCTCTACTATATAAATTTTCCAAGTCTCGCGATATCTGAGTTATGGTTTCTACAAAAGTTTTTGCTGTGTCGGGACCGAAGCTCTCATGATATAAATCAAACGGGATATCATAATCATCGTCAGCGGTGGTTATATATAAAGAAAAACTGGCGGCTTCGTGCGATTGATACTTTTTCGTATACGACTCTTTTTCATCGGTTGGAGTGGGCTCATTTTCATCGGTTGGAGTGGGCTTATTTTCATCGGTTTCATCTGAGACCGGTTTCAATATACATTCAAAATCAACATAGCCGACAAAAGGAACTTTCATTTTTCTATATTTATTTTTAAAATTAATAAAAGGAGGGGACCCGTTTTTATCTACTTCAGGCATCACAATTTTCACAGGGTCTTGGCCGACACAAAATTCTTTATGTTTCTCTAGCTTGGATTCTTCTTTGAATTCCGTCAGACAGCGATTACAAATATGCGATTCAACAGTGTTTGGCTCTCTACAGACCGCCTTGTGATCGTTTAATAATTTCTTTTTGCCGAAAGACAGCAGGCAGCGATCACAAATATATTTTTTATGTTGGTGTTTTGAAAACTGTCTGCTAACCAATCTACTCATATTTTTTATCCAACAATAGTGAGTGTTTTTGTTCTCGTCTTTCAAATATAAAAGATTTACATGCCGGTTGGGGATTTCATTTTTAGTCACGTACAGGGGATAAATATCAAAAGTGTCATCATCATCTCTTTTCTTGGGTTCGATGGGAAAATCTTCAAAATCATCTCTGTCCCTAATCGTTTTCATTATCTCGCACGTATAAATATTAACAGATAATCCGGCTCGTTTCTCAAACTTTGATATAATACTCGCTTTTAGTGGGACGGGAAATGGAATATCTTTTAAAGCATCATCAAATTCATGTTCATACTGTCTGTAGTGATGAATTCTATGGGGTTGGTTCCGCCAATCGACAGTATGTAGTGCAGATAATATTGACCAGAGAAAACATTTCTGATCATCATTTTTAACATTAATAATAGCTTTCTTTGCCGCGATTTCTTTTGGAAGAGGGATATAGCTAGACCCCCCACGGAACGGGTTATAACGGTTAATATGAAGCTCTAATTCATCGATGCTATATAATGACCAGCCCGAACCGTGGTTTTGAAAATCTTCCATTTCTTTAATAAGTTTTTCTTTAGCGTCATCAAAATACCCCGACACATCTGTACTCGAGAGTATAACTGCGTTTTTAGTTTTAAAATTAAATTCAGTAATCTCTTCTGCTTTCGAATAATCCATATACAACACCATTCTTGTTTTAAGATCCGCCTCATTACGATGCTCATTAATTTTATTTACGATAACATCTTTCAAACTACTCAAAAACAGTATCGGATCTTTCATAGCATTTTTATTCTTAACGGTATAAACATTTAAACGTCCGTTGAAAGCTGTTCGGGACAGTTCAATTTCCGGTTCATGAGGGGGAGAAGAACCTTTTACATAACCGGCAATTTTACTCACGGTTTTACTAAGAATATTTAAAATAGGTGTATCAAGCCGCGGTCGTTTAGCGGGAGGGGGGCTTACATCATCATCATCAACAACACCTCCACGGTTCGAAATTAATTCAGGCTTTTCGTGGGTTTTCAAGTGGTAGCTCAAATTACTTTTTCTTATCAATTTACTACATCGGGGGCATTTAGTTTTATAATCAATACTTGCTTTTTTCTTAATGGGGGATTTTTGGTTTCGAACTGACACTTCGCATCTACTAGTACTAGGTTCCGATATATCTTGAACCAATATTCCGTCCCTACTCCTCTTATTGACGTTAGATTCCAACGACTTTGAAGGTTGATCCAGAACCCCCATTTCTCCACTACTACTACATATTTTCAGATGACGACTGAAGTGTTGACTTTTAATTTTCTTCTTGCATTTATCACACGTCTTAACTGAATAACGTGCGCTAGCATCTTTATTAGGATTCTTCGAGCATATTTTAATATGATGAGACATATTGGACTTAGCGATAGCTTTATCGCAGAATTCGCAGTTAACTCTCAACGATTCCATTTTTATAAAACCTACAATAGAAAATAATAATTATAATAGAAATAAATAATTTAAAAACTCTCAGGAAATTTGAATAATTAAATATTTGGTGTTGTTAAATCCAAAAAGATAAATGGTTTAAAAAGAACCATATTTATTTTTTAACTATAAACGTGAAATCCTAGTTTGGGATGGAAGTAGTCCCGGAATAAGACGTCCTAGAATAGGATGGAAGGCGTCCTGGAATAGGATAACACAACCGTCCTGGAATAGAATCGAAGGTGTCCTGGAATGGGACGTCCTGAAATGGGATAGAAGTAGTCCTGGAATAAGACGTCCTAGAGTGGGATGGAAGGCGTCCTGGAATAGGATAACACAACCATCCTAGAAAAGGATCGAAGGTGTCCTGGAATGGGACGTCCTGAAATGGGATCGAAGATGTCCTGGAATAGGGTCGTACCCCTCGTACCCCTCATGTTGGTGAATCGGCCTTACTATACTACTTATTATTTATAATTATAGGTTTCATTGCTGATAAAATATTCTTATTAGAAAATGTCGAATATAGTTTTCCACGCTATGATAAACCTGTTGCTAAAAACAACGAGTATTCCAAAATTTACTCTCCCTATTCAGTTTATCCGTAGATATCTATATAGTGTTTGCCATAAAGAGTTGTATAAACGCGGAAATATTTGAAAGATACGTTATAAGTTAAAAAAAAATCTGTGATTGAGATATCTATATGTTATATTACAGGTCATGGATAAGAACAAACCCGATGAACAGTTTAGAAAAGAGTGAAATTCAATTCAACGCTAAAAACACAGATGTAAGCCACAGTACATTGGCAACGCGTCGGCGACAGTTATTGCATTGTTCTGTCGCACATGGATAACATGCAAATATGTGCAGGATATAACTTTTCTATATTTATTTATTATTTCTAGTAATTAAGTTCATACTTCAATTTACTTTTAACAATTAATCATCACAAATATAACTAATAGAAATGGTGTCAAAAAATTGTTTGTGAAAATATAAAATATTGTACCTGGTGGACCGAGCCCTGCTCGGTAGTTCATTATTTCCCTCCGTTTTGCTCTAGATCTAATTGTTGATCTCTTTGCTGTTATAAGACATATGACTGGACAGGTCTAGCATTAATTGTGTTTAGACCTTTCCTATATGGAAAAAGCTATAACCGTAGGTCTCATGGTGAGACCTAAGCCTGGGAACATTATAACTTCGTTTTGGGCGTATGTGTCTGTGAGCAAGACAGCGCTCGTAAAAATGGTCCGATTGGATTGAAATTTGGCACAGACATGTAAACTATTATTCAGGCGGGTTCGAAAACCAGCTGGATCGGACAATTCGGGGGGGCCGGGAGGTAAGCCCCCGAAAATGGATTTTTTTGAGTTTTACATAGAAAAATGAAAATGTCCGATTTTTGTTTGTACAATTGAATCCAGTACGAAAAAATAAATAATTAAGAATCTTGAGCTCTACGAACATGGGTTTGCCGAGGTATTGAAATAAACGCAGTACGTTGTCCCAATGTTAAACTTACGGGAAATAAGTAAAATTCTATATCTTGCTTGATTCTTAACATATGTTAATAAAACTTGGTTTGTGGTTGCATTTAGATGGGATCTAATGTATATTAAATTCTCGATACTTTCATTTTTGTGGCAGCAAACCTGCATATTCATTCCAATGTTATCCTTATCATCAATATATCAATATATATTTAAAATATATATAAAAGAGCTGTCTGATGGTATATTCCGGGCTATAGCCAAAACTACATATCGTTGATCTTGGTGTCAAATTAAAGATTGGAATCTCATGATGTGCACTATGGTAGTTGTTTTTCGATATATTTTGGGGCTCAAGCTCAGGGTCGTCCTAAAGGGAGGATTTTGGAGTGTTTTGGGTTTTATTTGTTTATATCAAAACATATAGTTTAATTTTAAAAAGTTACGATAGTTTCCTTAGCACATACAATTATTTATTACACGACAGGTGATATAGCAAACATGTTTTTATTTACGTTTTTAATTAAACTCGGTTCCAGGTTCACCTTTCAGTATGGAATTTCTATAAGTCATGAATTTCAAATGGCAATTTAAGTTGTACTAGCCAAATTTTGTTGTCAGCCGTTAACTTTATAATAATATGTTAAGATATTAGTAAACAAATATACCCAATATAGATAATAGAATTGCATTGTCCCATAAGGCCTGTACTGAAAGGTGAAAGTGGAATTGAGTAAACTCAATATCATATCTTGAGTTTTACCATTGCTTGATAAAACTTGATATATGGGTTCGTCTAGTTTATATCTACTAAATATTGAATTGAAACCACCTAGTTTTAACATACCTGTTGCAGCACACCTGCATACTTATTCCTATTGTTATTTTTACGGAGCTTACAAGAATAAGTCACCTCACCCTGTAGGATTGAATTTTATTTGCATTTGAAAGTTGCTCAGTATGCAGGTGTGCTGTAACAAGGGTATTCTATATTATTTTGTACTTTATTCGTAATAGAATGAAATCAAAATAAAATCAAACACCTGTTTACTTCAACAACAGGTTAGTAAAACGACACGAAGTTCAAGGTTCCTAATTTTGCTCCAATCGAGGTTAGATAAGTCGTTTTATATGCTTTTTAGGCAAAAGAATCTAGAGGCAAAAACATGCACAATTTTAAATTTAAAACAACAGTTTTTATTGGATTTTTTTATTAAAGTATACTTGATTAGGTAATTAGGGAAATAAAAAGACTTGTTTAGAGGTTCAAGCCATAAATTTATTATTTACAATACTTTCTCCAGAAGACAAACTAAAAAAAAGAGTCCTAAGTCGAGTCTTCTTTTTCCAGTTTTTCCTCCCTTAGTATACGCACGATTATATTATCAACATTCACCTCAATATCACGATGTATGTATAAAAGGCATAATCCGTTCTACCTTTCCTCAACCATTCTTGCCCGTAGCCACGATTTAACTAGCTTTACATTTGCCTTTTTTCAGCGATCGGCAAATACTCGCGATCTTTTTTCACGGCCGGTCGCGAGTTCCGCAAAGCTATAACTGGCGCCAATTCTTGGGGCCCACACCGTCCATAAATTAACATTAGACTTATGGACGGCGTGGGCCCCAAGAATTGGCGCCAGCTAATACATCGGCCATTTATCCGCGATCGGCTGATACGCGCTATCGTATTTCGCGGCCGTTCACGAATTCTAAAAAGTTTTTTTAGCCGTTCACCCGCGACTATCAAATACTTGCGATCGTTATCGCGGTCGATCGTGAGTTTTGCAAAACTACGTTTGCCGTTTTTATTCGCGATCGCCTAATACGCGCGATACTTTTTGCGACCGATTCCGAGTTTCTCAAAGTTGGATTTGCCGTTTATTCGCGATCGGAAAATACGCGCGATCGTTTTTTGCGGCGGATCGCAAGTTTCGTGAGGCTACATTCTTGTTGAGATCCCTAAAACGATTCCGTCCCGAAAATTTCCTGAGGCTAATTTATATCCCACCCGAAAATCGGGTATTTCATTTTCCCGAAAATTTCCCAAAATTTCTGATTTTCCCCCTCATTCTCGGGGGGGGGGGGGTGATTGACCCCTTTGCCCCCCCCTCGGATCCGCCACTGCTTCTGTTATTGCCTTTTGTTACTAGTGTCTTGTACATATTTTTGTCATGGTGCAGTTACCTTTTATATGAGCATTACTTTTATGATTAAGAAATGTCTTAAATGCCATTTTTTAGAATGATAAAACTGAAATTATTTTAGGAGTCGATACAAAGCGAGTAAAACGTAACCGCTATCATAAATTACTACTGTACTTCGTTATTCAGATGTTTTCTTTAAAGAGTTAAAACAACTAAATGTTATTTATGGAAAAGGTGAATGACATTTCTAGTTCCATTATGTAAAGTTCCTTACTTATATACGTGTCTGACATGTGGCCTGACGCCAAATGGCTGCGTCGTTCGCTGAAAATATTTTCAGATGCGTCCCTAACAGCGACGTCACTTATCACATGCCATCTTCCTGAGAGGAAAACCTAGGGAGGTTTCCCATACCTACTACATCATTTTAACATCAGATAATAAATTTTAGCTACAGTAATAAACACGAGGTACTGTGAGGGTAAGCCAACATTTTTACAGTCCATCGTTACTTTTCAAGTCTTTAAAGTGGAAAACCAAACAGAGACACCAGTAAACAAACCTCGAAACACCTGGCCTAAAATTCTTTTTAGGCTATAGTAAGATTTGATCCATTTGACCATGCTCAGCAGCAGCATCTCTTAAGAACAACGAACAATTTCTAATGGATTAGCATAAAAATTAAATGTTTTTGTACAAATCATCACTTAAACTATACATATCTACATACCCTGTATTTTTAACCTCATACGTCTTTGTAAATTTTATTTGAAGATTTCTTTCATTTAATCCACGTAAAATGATTGTATATCAAACACCTGAAACAATAAAACCGCTTCTCGACTTTTTACGTTGGCCGAATCGAGGAGGATTAATGCAAACGCGAGTATGTGATTGTCATTGTGTCATGAGTCATGAGTCCTGTCTCGGCACTATTCATATAGCTTGTCACTACCACAATGGCAGTAAAAGCAGCTTTTAGGTACATAGTACCTGAGTAGGAAATAATAGTATGGAAACCCCAAGTAAGCTAAAAGCAAAACCGATTGTATACCTGACGGATTCAATGATTGAGGATGGTTATCAATAGCATAACTATAATAAGACGTGCACATATTTAAAGGGCGTTGTTTTTTTTCATTTGAATCACATAAAATCAATGAAGTAAAACGAGATCCTCTTGTTATAGGGGATGGTTAAAATAACTTAAGAAATAATAGCACATTGTAATAACCAAGAGTAATTGTTTTGTTTAATATATAAAAAATTATATATTTGTAACTGTCATATATGTTAATATTACATATATTATTACATATGTTAGGTATTTTATTTTAGGGTGTTTCGGTTTGTTGTATAACTCTGTTCGAAACAATACAATTATTTATAGGCCAAAGAGTTTCAAACATTTGAGTTGTCCACAGTCCGTGTACGGTATTAAGGTAATACATATTGAGAAGATGAACAAGTGATACACTTTAGCAAAAATACTGGGCATTGTATCGATGTGTATTTTTCGTTGGCTGTACTGAAATATCAATGCAGCACAAACTGAGGGATTTAGAGGCTGGGCCACATTCAACCCTCATGAAATCTAGCTTGTGCTGAGCCTACGAGTATTATACAACTTCGATTTTATCAGATAACTTTTCTTTCAATATATATATATTTTGCAAACAAACCAATTTTTTTTGGCATCTGCGTTCCGGAAGAAGTAATCTTTCGAGAAATAATCTTTAGCTTGAGTAAACATTAATAATATTTATGTGCAAGTTTTTAGTTTTTTAAATTCTTTCAACAGTAAGACAAAATATTGTTCCAAACATGTAAACACTATTTCACACTTAGATTTTCAAATAAACATTAAATGACGGTGTGTAAGTGTCAGCGTAATAATTCTGAATATGTAGGATGTGATCAGCGCTTCGATCATATCTTCCGCAAAATTCCTTCAGACGCAAGAAAAACTATTGTTCTAATCATAACTCTTTTTTACAATTTGCTTTTCATTGACATTTTAATAGTGGGGTTGTCAGTGCCAGACGTTATTCAGTTTCACGTACTTGTTCCACACTTAACAATCGCACGTTAGAGCCTTTGATGCTGCCAGTGAATTTAAAGCAGTTTAAAAACATTTAAACTGTTATCAAACACACATTTTATCAATAAGAAAGCTCGAACTCTAGTTTATTACTATATTTAGATATTGTATACTGATTTTTAAGTATAGTGACTTTTTATTTTCGCTACATCAGAATCTTTATGATCTAAATAAGCGCATCAATTCACTGATTTACTGACTTGTATATTTTAATAAATATACAATTTACTCATAGAAATTTTTCAGCCATTATATTATGTATGATTTTATACCATGATATAGTAGATGAAACTGTGGTGCCTATTTAAGTAGTGGAAAAATATTTTGTTATACGACATATAGGGTAGTAACCATCTCCTAAGTATCTTTAGTATGTAATTATGTTCAAAGAAAGGTCACCATTTTGGGGAAAAACTAACCATACTGTTAATTTCCTGTAGAAGACTAACTTTTCCTTCGAGAGGAAACATCAGTTACGTAAAATGAGGGAAAATGACAACTTTCTTTTGCTACAATATTTATTCCTTTACACCGTTAACGGTGGTTATGAAAATAATGTAAATAAAATCTATCGTTTGTAATTGAATTTTTATTGAGCAATGCGTTTTTCCACAGGCTATTTAAATTTGTCAGTCATGAACTGCAAAAAATCTACAAATTATACGTAATATATCAATATATTTTACAGTCCTAGATACCTGTTACAAAATAATGGATAATTTAAATAACAATCAAAACATTATTGATGGAAATAATGATTTCACGCTATTGAATGCACTACTATCTCTGTTGCAAGTATGTTATAGCTAATTCCTAATATTAGGTTTTCTTTATTTGCACCTTCTCCAAATAAAAAAAAGGAACGCATTTAAGTCATAATTACTGACGTGCACGATAGCGGTGCACGATAGCGGTGCACGTAGGATGTGCGAATATCCTCTGCCATTAAGGGGGCGGTCTACCTCAAGCTCCGAGCGCTAAAACAGGGTTTTGTATCTTATTCATTGATCGCTGGATTTTCATATGATTTCCAATATTTTGGTGTCATTTTAAAAAGGATATGTTTTTGTAGGTCGCTTTAATTTTAGAATTTTTGATTTTATCCCCGTTTATTTACAGGAATTGTGTAAACCTTTCAAAAAAAGGTAGTTTTTTGTTAGATTTTAAAGTCTCATAACTAACGACAGGAATGCTTTATAGAAAAATAAAAATTGTAGAGGCATATAAAATATTCTGAAGAACGTGAACCCACTCTCATTTGTATTAAATCTTAAAAAATAAAGCTTTTATCGTGCAGATACGAAACGTCTGCAAGCGAACTTCAGCGCGCTTTAGCCCTATCTTTACAATGTTATTTCGCTCTGTGATGCGGATTTTTCTGTCAAGGTAGACCGCCCCCTTAAAGTTCATGTCAATGTCAATGTCAATGTTACAGACCTCTGGGGAAACACTAGCTACTGTAGCATGGGGGGTTGGATAAAGGTGGGAGGCAAAGCTAGAGAACCTAGGAGCTCAATAGTGCCAGGAAAGGGAGGGTGGGTAAGCATGGAGGCGAGTGAAACAATTTTTTGCTATGTTCCTCCACCAGCCCAGCCAAGCTATGTCCCTAACACCGCTGTAAGTTGTGTGCTGCCCAATGTTATTTTGTCCCGACCTGTGGCCTGCTGTTAGTTCGTCCCGACATTGAGAATTCGTTTTTGAGGCACTTGTCTGGTATGTAGGGTGTTGAGGCCATGCATTCATGCGAGCGGGTTGTTTTTGTAGTTCGTTTGTGTGTCAGTACTGGTTTGGGGTGTCAGTTTGTGGATTTTTTCATGCAGTCTTGCAAGAAGTTTGTCAGTGGGTTTGTGTTTGTGTTTGTGTTTGTGTTTGTGTTTGATTTGTTGCTTGGCTTGTTTGAAAGGAGGTGTGTTGTAGTTTTGGTTGGTTGCTGTGAAGATGGGTCTTGCGGTGGTGATTTCTTTATTCTGAGTGAGGGTCATCTGAGCTTAGGTAGTCTGATGTTTGTTGTTCGGATGGTTCGAAGATTTGGTTCGAGAACATTTTGCATTGTTTGCGGTCCAGTAAGGTGTCGTATTCTTCTTGTCGAAGCTCAACATTGTAGGTTTGCATTGTTTGACGTAAAGAGTCTAGCCATGTTAGACACGGTCTTCCAATTTTACTCTTTTTCATTTGAGTGATTCAGCGAGTTTCAAAGGATGTCCAGGGGATCGGCGGGCAACATGACCCCAGTATCTGATCCGATGGCATGCAATCACCCTGTTGATTGTTTTTCCATCCAGGAGTTTGGTTTTGAGGTTAATGTGGGGTGCTGAGATGCCCTAAATAGAGAGCGGAGAATCACAGCTTCCATCCTGGCCAATGAAATGCGGTTTGCTTTGGTCAGTGCTGTCGTCTTCAGTCCAAAAGTTGCTATGGGCGATAAGATTGTTGGCACTTTGTGTTGTTGTATGAAGTCAAGCAGGCCATAGAATGTTCTGTATGCAGACCTGATCCTTCTTTGAACTGTCTTAGGGCGGTCTAGTCCGGTTGCGATTGTGATCCCTAGGTATTTCACAGATGTTACCGCTGGGATTTTTAGTGTACCTATTTGAGCCGTGGCGGTTTCGGGATGTGTGAGCTGTGGGGGTGGTGTGCGGGTCAGGATTGATGATTTTTTCATTGATTTGGAGGCCGGCTTCTGTCAAAGGCTGTTTAGAGCTTCCAGAATCTTGTTTGCAGAGAGGATGTCTTCAGTTAGTATCAGTAGGTCGTCTGCATAGGCAAGGATTAGGGGCAGTTGTAAAGAGTCCCTTTGGTCCAGTTTTAGGAGCGGCTCCCGAAGTTGGGCCTTGTGTAGTACATGGTGAAGTGCCACTGTGAATAGGCGGGGGGATAGGGGGCATCCTTGTTTGACCCCTGCTCCTTTGTGCTTTGCAGCGGTCCTTTTCCCACACCATTGGATTCTTGTGGTCTCCCACAGGCAGGCAGTAATGACTCTGTTGGTGAGGTGGTCTGGGATGTTGTATAGTTCCTTGAGTGATTGTAGGATTGCGTGCTGGGATACCGTGTCGAAGGCTTTTGCGATGTCAAGTGAAATTATGTGAGTGATGATTCCTTCGTTCCATCTTTCTTCTAGGATTCTCCTCACTGTGTAGGTGTTGTCATCAATGGAGCGGTCTTGTATGAAGGCGGTCTGATATCGAGGCATCTCCCCGATGTATCTGTCTAGTGTTTTGAGTAGGAAGGATGCATATATTTTGTACCCAACACTGCAGAGCGAAATTTTCCTGAAATCTTGAATTGATATTGGTGTTGAGTTCTTTGGTATTTGGCCTTGAACTGTTTGGTTCCAATCATTTGGGATTCTATTCTGTATCCAAACCTGTTGGAGTAGATTTTCAAGGAGGTCAATGAGGCATTTTGGTCCATGCAGGATTAGTTCAGAGTTTATTTAATCTATTCCAGGAGCTGTTCCTTTTGTAGCTTTTCTCAGGTATTCTAGGATGAGATTTCGTTCTGGGGGAGGTGTGAGTGGAAAATAGTCTTTTTCTTCGATGTGATGGAGCTTCTGAGTAGGTTGCTTAGCCAGCTCTTCTTCCCATTTCACCAGAGGGATGTAAACTCGGCGGTTCTTCTGCTTCTTTTGCTTGTGATTCTTGAAAAATTTGAAAGCCAGATTTGTTCTATTTTGGGGGGAGATCTTGTAGATAGTTAAAGAAGTCTTATGTCTTTTTAACGATGTGGATCCTTTTTGCTTCAGAAACTTCATCTTGAGCGGTTTTGAGGTTTTGTCTTCTCATGGCAGTTCTTTCTTTGTTCAGCCAATATTTTGCTTTGAGGCGGCTTGCGATGGCCCTTCTTCTTCTGGGGGTCAGTGGAGAAGTTTGTTTTTTCAGGGTTTGTCTGGCCACTTTTTTGATGGCTGTTGTGATGGATGTCCATAGGGCATTGTTGTCGGAAGTGGTTAAGGAGGGTTGTGATGTTTTTAGTTTTTTCTCCAGGTTTTCTCTGTATTGTTTCTGTGACGACGGAGATTTCAGGTTTTCAACGTTCCAAGATTTGGCATGGCAGTCTGTTGTTTAATTTTTAAAGGTGCTTGTTGGACCTGATTTGTTTTTTTGACCATTTTGTGGTCAGATCTTTTCTGAGTGCCCCAACTTGTTCGTGGGAATCTTGGGAGTACATGGTGGGTGTCTTCGATCAGAATGTAATCAAGTTGGGACTTTGAATGTCCATTTGACCAAGTGATTTGGGATTTTTTTTGTCTCCTAGCATACATGGATGTTATTTTTAGGGTGTGGGCCGCTGCTATAGATTTGAGGAAAATTTCCATTTATGTTGCTGTGGTCGTGGAGAAGAGAGGATCCAATCCTGGTTCTGTCATCATCGCTGAGGTCCTTTTTCCTAATTTGTGCGTTAAAGTCACCTAGCAATATTAGGGTTTTGTCTGTTTGAAAGGCCTGTGCGGAGAGAAGTTGGTTTATATTTGAAGCTTCCTCGGCGAATCTGGGGTCACTTTCCGAGGGTAGGTGGACACAAATAATTGCTAGGTTGATTGGTGTTTCTTCATTTTCCCATGCTATCCTTGCCATAAAGGTGCTGTCTGATTTGGGCAGGAAAGATTGGAGGTGAAGGTTGGAGTTTTTCTTCAGCAGCAGCGCCACGCCTCTGGCCACTTTGTAGGATTTTCCACCCGAGCAGTACCAGGTGAAGTGCCTTGTGTTGGCGATTCCGGTTGCCATGTGGGTTTCTTGAATGGCTGCAATTTCAAACATGTCATGAAGGTCCTCATCGGTTTTGTCACGGTCGAAAGGTTTGTAGGCTCCTCGAACATTCCATGTTACCAAGTGTGCAAAGGATTTGTGGGGTTGCTGTGTTTCTAGGGATGGGATCTTGTCTAAGGGTTCCATGTTTGATCGGGGATGCAATTTTTCGGTTGTGACGATGGATGGTGGGGTAGTTTGTTGTGTTGAAGCTGGTGTGAGGGGAGGGGCTGCAACTGAGTCATAGTGGTTGCAGTCTGTGGAGTGTTTAAAGGCCCTTCTGTATGCTATTCTTAAATTTCTTTGGGGAGTTGTGTCGCTGGGGAAATAAGACATTTTTTGGTTTGTGTTTTCAAACAAGATTTCGATTTCAACTCTGTTGATCTGTGCTCCCGCTGCAATCGACTCTGCTCCTCTCCAGAATCCTGGGGTCTTCAGCTTGTTTAAGAAAAAATTTATTTTTTATTCTCTGGGTAGGGAGTGGACTTGATCTCTTGGTGGGAAAATCGATCTCAAGGAATCCAAGATTTGTAGGGAATACCTTTCTGTGTTTTCTTGGATGTGATTGGAGACTTGTTGACGTAGTCTCAGAGGTCAGTGTATGCAGATCTGATGGGATCGGGTGTCGGTGAAGTCTGTGAGTGATCGCTGAGAAGAGGCAGTTTCCGTCTCCAGGGATTTTGACTACCTCCATCCAGGAGCCGTTCCATTTCATTCTTTCCAATGTTGAACTGTTCATTCTTGTCTCTCCACCGCCACCCAGCAGTTGTGATCCTGGAGGTTGTTTTGTCAGTTTTGTGAAAGCATGCTTTTGATAGTGAAAGAAGTTGATAGTGGAGTATGTTAGTTTTGAGTTTAGCCCAAAGACCACGGAAAGGTGACATAAGAGTTGTATCCAGTATCCTGCATGCCTTATATTTACAATACTTATGGTATATGTGTAGTGTAGTGCTCTGTTTTGTATGTCCCCCGTGTCGAGGAAACCCCCTGTGTCAAGGCAGCTTCCTACATCAAGGCATCTTTCTATGCTGAGAGGGCTGGTGTTAGGCTTGAGTACGTGCTCGCCGTGATCCTGCTTGTAACCCATTCTCCTCTCGGTAGCGGTACATGAAACAGAGAAAACAGGCATTAGATATTTGTATATATAAATCACTACCAAACGTCCAATTCAACCAACCAATCAACCAGTTAATCCACTAGACGCTTGGCAGTGATGTGTGCAGCCATTTGATAGACACCTGGCTGTGCAATGGTGCCATACCCACCCCCGGATGAGCGCGCCACCACTCGGGCCCTACTGCACTGAGGGCCTCCTCTGCCATTAAAGTTCATGAAATTAAAATTCTTGTTGTTTATTTTACTGTTATGAATCTACATTACGTATTATGTAATTCAAATTTAGCTATTTGTGAGATATCCAAGACTTAAGTCTTGGCAATCGGTAGTAATAGGATCACTTAACTAATGATTAAATTTGATCGTTTTGAGGAAAAAAGCAAAGTCATAGACAACATCACATGAATGTTACGAAACAAAGGAAGTGATTATGTGATTAAATTTGCATTCATAATATTTACACTTAGAATACTGATGTTGGCCAAATTTTAAACGACGGCTGCATGATATAGTAAATCAACTATGCTGTACGTAATATAATGTTACTATTCTCTAGGAAGATACATTTTAGATTAAGAAAGCTGAAGAAATCTAGCAGCAATTAAAAGCTTAATTGTTTGGAAGCCATTTGTTACCAATACAATCGTCCCATTTGAAGATTCGTCTCAGTAATTTATTTCAAGAAGTAAATTGTAAGCGTAGACAAATATACAAATTGTTTTATTCCATTATTTTATTAAAACAACAAACTCACTGAATTACTAACAAGTTATAAGTTAATTAGATAAGCAATGTCAATAATGAAATAATTTTATCGAAAACCACTATTAAGTTACGTATACAGTATACATCCTTCTTGAGAAATATACTTCTTTTACTAAATATTTGTATTTTGTAATAAATACCATTAGTATATTTAGGGGTATTTTAAAACTATATTAAGAATGCTGTTGACGTTTTAGAGTAACTACTAAAGTGATGTCCTGAACAAGAGCTGACTGTGACGTGGTGATGCCTCCTAATGACACAATAACGAGGTGTCAAGTGAAGACATGACAGTTTAATGTTGTCGGTCACCACATACGTCCCTCGATGTCGTGGAGCGAATAATCAACACTTGCATGGTCCACTAACACTTTTCTTGATTCGATGTCAAACTGCACGATACATGTTTCTGAGAAACTTCGAAATGAATACCCAAACATGAGGTATTTTTCTAAAGTCGTAATGAGATTTTTATGTAATAATTTTTTTGGATATCAGACCCCTAATTAATAATGTATCCCCATTACTTAGTGCATAAGTAGGAAATATCCTACTAGCAGTTCCTGTTGGTTCGCTCACATAAAAAGTCGGTATATTTTAATTGAGTTTTTATTGGAATAAGAAATATTTACCTTTAATTAATATTACAAGGTCTTGCCTTAGCAATCCTAATATTGAAAACCCAATATCGATTTCAAGCTCGTAAGCTCATCATATCAATATTTACCAATCACCAAAAATACTAATAACTACTATATTTATTTGTCCCTAGTGAAGATTGAATGCGTTTTATTACACCTGTTAGTCAAACGCACTAACGGTTGAGCTGTTAGTCTTGGCTTGTGGTCCACTCCAGGGTAAAATGAGGAGTTTTAAATGTGCTTAATTTTTTTATATTTAAGTTAGTCAACCTTAAAGCGTTTGCCTTGCAAACGTCGCTGGTTCGTTCCCAGCGGCGGGCGACTCCTGAGCCAACATGAGCGGTCACCTCTGGCTGACCTATGTGACTATTGCCGCTACGGTACCTCGCTGTCTTTAAATCGCCGCACATGCTTATTGGCCCATGGCGACGGGCAGTTTAGGTTTTTTTTAAAAAAAAGTAAGATAGCTAACAAAATCTCTTTTTTTTTCTTTTTAACAAGTTAAGATCTAAAATTAAACCAGGTTGCAATGCTTTCTTTGATCTTTAAAATAAATTACGAGTAATGTATCAGTAACACTTGATGCGATTTTCATTGCCCTTTCACAAACATTTTTATTTTTATCATTTATTTTTCTCTTTAATTTGATATATCACAAAGGATAACGTACAATTTAAAATTTGTAAGTTGGTGTGGCAGTGAGTAGGGGTTTGATACTGGGATAACATTTACATTTTTAAAATACTTTCCTAATCGGTGAAAGACATTTCCAGAAACCAAAATACGAAAATTTAGCTTAATTTTCAAATAAATAAAGATTTAACTTTAAAACACCCTGTATATTTAACTGCCACAACATTGATTGGCTGTTTATAAAAATCCCTTAAATTTCTATTCTTTTGTGCTTAGATACGTCTAGGTAGCCAAAATACTCAGTGAGATATATCGAATTAAAATTGTGTGGTTACAAATATGACAACAGAATATATGGTTTCCATTCATATTTAAGAGTAAATTATGTATAGTGAGCGTTTTGGATGTAATTTGATTAAAGCAAAATTCTGTCTTTGACAAATCAATTAAATTTTCAAAATTTAAATTATTAAGTTTTGTTTAGTTTTCTGTCCATTACTTATCTCATTACATAAGCAAATAACTCAGCCATTAACTTTTTTTTAAATTCATTGACAGCAAACGTATATAACGTAGTTTGTTGGACTTGCACAAGAGGCTTTATGGGGGGATATGGCAGTGGAATTAATCATCGTGGATCCTCTTACATGTCGAGCCAAACAACACGATTATTCGAAACGAGAGAACAACATTTAGACAAATTCCTGCAAGAATTGGTAGTCTAATTCGAAAAAATACCTTTTATAAAATCTAGAAATTTTTTATGTTGGTGATTACCAGTACTGTTGTATTATTTATATTACTATGAGTATTATTATAAATATGTAATATTACTATAGTTATAAAATTATTATAATTTTAATATTGTTGTAATTATTCAAAATGTTCGTAGAAAACTGTGAAATACTTTCTGACAAAAGTCCTTTGAAACTAGGAAGCTTCAATTTAATAAAAATATGAAAATATTTTGTTGTTTTTGCCTATGTAGGAAATGGAATTCGATAATGTACGAATCAGCCTATGGTTCTCTTAAGCGCCGCAGTCGCATGGTGCAATCAGTTAAGTCGCAGTATATCACTCTTTCGGGGTTCAATTTCCCGATGGGTCTCATATACTTTTTAGGACCAAAAATAATGAATAATTTTAAAAATTTCTTTTCGCATAAACAACAATTTGCGTTATATTATTTTTAAGAGAAATCGTTTGGTAAATAAGGGAGTTTTAGAATTTTAAATCGTCTTCCAATATGTACTTGATAAAGAGCTTTGGTATGTCTCAAAGTTAGTTGTAATAAAATACATTTTACAAACGGGTCCCTAACTCAAGACCTGGTGTAACGCCGCGCCGTTACACGCATCAGGCGCTTGCCCCCTGGAGGAATGCTCATTCCAGGGGTCCCCAAAGTGTCGTGATGTGTTCTCTCCGTGCCATCCCGGCGTCCCGAACCTCATATTTTGTTTCTGATGGAAATATTATTTTTTGCACAGCTATGGCTAGCTGTATTTAACTTGTTAGTATAGTCGGCCACGGTAGGAATTGATTTGTTATAATATTGAATTGAATTACAATTGGTTGAAATGAATCAACATTTATTTATTATTTTGAGCAATAACCACACCAACTACTCGGTTCCACGTTCACCTTCAGTATGAGATTTCCATAAGCCATGTATTTCAAATGGTAATTTAAGTTTTATTGGCTAAATTATGTTAAAATCAGCTTATAATTTTATACATGTTATGAATAATAGTAAACAAATATATCCAACATATTTAATAGAATTTCAATGTCCCAAAAGGCCATTGCTGAAAAGTGAATGTAGAATTGAGTATGAATGTATTTTAAAAATAAGTAATTTATTGTTAATGTTATTACGCTTGGCGGTTAAAGTGGACTAAGCATAAACTATCGAATTAATAATGCTTAAGGTAAAAATGAAAAAGCAAATTTAACTGATTTTTCGCAAGTCATATGCAAAAGCATTGATATTCCTGTTAATATCGGTGTTTATCTCTTGGCAACATGTTCCGTGAAAAAGCTCAATTGTTCTCTTTAAACGTATTGTTGACGTCAAGTGTTGCGGAATCGACGATATAATTTAATCCCAAAAAATAGGCCCTTCATTACGTTCAGATACCATGAATGGTGTAAAATGATATTGACCAGTTTACAAGGATTCTAACAATAAATCAAAAAAACTTCTTGCAACTTGTTATAACATATCAATTTTTTGAATTTATTTTTAATGTGAATAACCTGGCTTTTTTAGCTTATATCCAGACATGAAATTGAGCTTTTAGTCCTGTTTTGGCTATAAAATATTCAACCGGAGATGCGAAGGAGTCTCAAAAGGTTTTCTGTTAGTGGAATAATACAAGTAATTTGTTTTGATCTAAAACAATTATCCTAATGTATCTGGAGTAAAGCGCCTGTCATATTGGTTGGTTATATTTATGAAAAGTATTGTAAGGCAAAGTCGGATCATACTTATACTTTTCATTTTAGTTAAATACAAAGCCAATTTTATATTTTTACTACATAGACGAGGAACGAATCAATGTTATACAAGCCTGATTAAAGTGGGTTTTGCTGCATCACACAAGACCCGGGATATAACGGCGCAGCGCAGCACCCTGAACGACCCTATATTGAGCTTTTTGGATTTTCCACCGTATTATCATTCATGTTATCTTCATACGATTTCAAATGTTAAATGCTGTTGAACATTATTTGAATTTTTATTTATCATGCCATTTGCAGTCTCAATAAATAAAATTTACTGTGTTTTAGTTTAAAAAGGGGCTCTCTCTTTACTTAACGAAAAATCTGAAAATACTAATAAAATTAAATACCCCCGTTGTAGCAGACCTGCATACTCAGCTAATTTCAAAAGCAAAACGACATATTTCAATCCAACATAGCGAAATTTGACATGTTTTGGTAAGCTCAATAACAATAACATGGGGGATGAGTATGCAGGTTTGCTGCTACAGGTATATTAAAACTGAGTGGTTTTAATTCAATATTTAGTAGATCTGAACTAGAAGAAGCTAATTACCAAATTTTATCAAGATATGTTGAGAAATAACCGATATATAGAATTTTTTTGGGACAACGTACTGTGTTTACCACATTCAATATCTCGGTAACCAATGGACATAGAGGAGTGATTCAAAATACTAAATTGTTTGTTTTTTGAGCTGAATTCAATGGTGCCAACTAAAATTCGGTAGATTTTATTTTTCTATGTCAAAAACTCAAAACCCCATTTTTGGGGAGTTTATCCCCCTTTAGCCCCCCCTTCTGGTGGTCCAATCGGGCTGGTTTATGAACTCGTCCGAGGGATTACCACTTTACATGTCTGTACCAAATTTCATTAAGATCGGACCATTTTTACGGCCGCTATCGTGCTAACAGACAAATATATATATATATATATATATGTATGTATAAAAATTCGAACGAATGGTGTTTTTTGCTTCTGGTGGCCCCAAAACGAAAAGTTGTCATAGTCTCGGGCTTAGGTCTTACCATGAGACCTACGGTAATAGCTTCTTCCCTATATAGGGGAAATTCGCTAAAATGTTAGATATTTTGTAATTTTCAATACGTTTGAGTAGTTAAAATTCATCCCTTCCCCCCAAACGTTTATTTTATAGAAAAATTTTCCTCCATAAATCATGAATAAATAAATAAATAAATAAATAAATAAATAAATAAATAAATAAATAAATAAATAAATAAATAAATAAATAAATAAATAAATAAATAAATTAATAATTAAATAAATAATGGACAGGTCCTCAGTTTTGATTTGAGTAACCTTAATCTTTAGCTAACATTGGTTACACATTTTGTTGATAGAGCTTCCGCTTTTATTCAGGTACTCACGTTCAAGTTAATATTCAGATTTAAATATTTTAACCGATTCAGCCAGGAAAATAACATACTTAACCAGTCAATGTAGCGAATTCGCTCGGTTCCTTTGAGGGTTGCATTGCTTTGACCCGCGAACCGTCACTAACCCGCCGTCCGTGTCCTTCAGGAGCGACTTTTCTTTGATTTGAACTGTGCCTGTCTTCCTCTCATGCGAGAACGATAAATGAATTTCCATGATATATTTAGCTTTGACACTTTTAATGTGGTATAAAGCTTTATCTTGTAAAAACAGAATACAGTAATTTATTTATAAAATACCCCCGTCGCAGCAAACCTGATATTCAAAATAACTTTGACTTATGCAGGTTTACGTAAGGTTTAATAGGTCATTAATATTTTGATTAGTTAAATTAGCATCTTTCTCTTAATCTAATTTTAGTATATTTAATGTCTCTTTACATGGTATATTTGAGTACATATTTGTTATGTCGAAAGATATGAATATACTGTTTGTTGAAATTACGATGTCTTTAATTCTATCGACTAATTCTATTGAGTTTTTCAAGCTGTATATTTCTTTCCATGTTATATTATTCTTTATTTTATTATTTAAGTACTTACAGGTTTATATGTGGGGGCAGAGCGGAAATTCACCACTGGTCTAATTGGTGTGTTCTCTTGATGTGTTTTCGGTTTACCCCTCATAATAGGTGCTTTTGGAAAGGTAGTTTTTAACTCGTATTGAACTTGTTTGGACAAAGATTTGCAAGAAGTAATAGCTTTGTTTGCTATTTTGGAATATTATTGAGTAGGATCTGAGTTTTATAAAATTATTGTCATCAATATATGTTTTCACTCTGTTATCGTATTCTTCATTGTGCATGATTACTGTAGAGTTACTTTTATCCGCTTTCACTATAATAGCATTATTTTCAATTATTAGAAATTGAAGTTATGATTTTTAGATCGCCTTCTGTGGTTGGTCTAAGGTAAGGTTTCTTTTGATCAAAATTTATCTTGTTGAGTTCATGTGAGAAAGTTTGTTTGATTTGGTTTTGGTTTTATTTATCAAAGTTCTTAATAGCTACGTCGATATCTATTAACGTATCTTCAATTGATTTTATTGAATCATATACTCAACTTTACCAATAGTGTACACAGGTGTTCATTTAAGTTGGTCACAAAATTCGCGGGCTGATAGTACTCATCAAAACTAAGAAAAAAGTTCCTATAAACATGGATCCTAAAATGCTCGGTCATCCGTCTGTCGGTCTGTATGTGCTTTTAACATGATTTTGCATATCTTTAGAACTACTGAATAAGGTATCATTATTATTATTATTTATTTACTGAAAAAGGTATCAACTTCAAACTTAGTACGTATATGCTGACTATTAGGACCTATTACGGTGCGGAGTATCAAATTTCTACTTTGTACCATTTCAAAATGGCGACCATTTTTGTATTTAAAAAACGTAATATCTTAAAAACCGTAAATTTTTCAATAATCTTACACGACACAAAAAAGCTGCGCAATTTTATTTCCTACAAAACCATATAAAGATTATTAAGATCAAACTACAATTAACGGAGTTATTGCAATTTTTCCATCAGAATTCAAGCAAACTAGTGGCTTGTAGGGGCATAAGCCCCTAATAAGGGAAAATTTAAATTAAAACAATTCTTATTTCTTATAGTAAGATCTACCCTTATAAACTGGCTTTTAAATCTACCATATGATAATATCTAGAGCATGGTTTAAATTAAAATAACAATATCACATGTTTTATGTAAACAAAGTAGCTCCCAATGCTTTTTAAATGGCAGATATTTTACGTTATTTCTCATTTTCAAATAAGGTTCAAGCAAATTCAGTATTTTTCTCGCCATCACGGAATAGAGACCTTTAATTTGAGCCCTCTCCCACCTTTCTACAACTTGCCAGGCGCCCACAATTTTGACGCAAAGAATCGCCTTACGAAATTATTCAAGCAAATTTGCTATAACCACCATAAACAAGAATGAAGAAATAGCAATAACTCCATTAATTGTTGTTCGATCTTAATAATCTTTATATGGTTTTTCAGGAAATAAAAATTGTGCAGCTTTTTTGTGTCTTGTAAGACTTTTGTAAAATTTACGGTTTTAAGATATTAAGTTTTAATATATAAAAATGATCGCCATTTTGAAATGGTACAAAGTAGAAACTTGATACTCCGCCCCAA